>CABFWB010004801.1:0-13882 GCA_902151455.1 Timema bartmani | reverse complement strand
CCCCCCGCACGGCGGGGGTTTAAGTTACGCCACTGATTATCTCCTTTTCCGTCATTACATGCCCATACCATCTCAACAGAGATTTCTCTACTATCTCTTGTAATTCCTGTACCCACACTCTTTTCTGGATAACTTCATTCCTAATCTTGTTTCTCCTCGTGATAGCTAATATGCTCCTCACAAACTTCATTCCTATGGCCTCCACTTTCCTAGTCTCTTACATTCAAGGTCCATTTTTCTGCTGCATATGTAACTGGATACAAAGTATGTCCTGTACAGCACTTCCTTGCACTTCAAGGGCACTTCTCTTCTCCATAGCAGGTGTCTTACACACCCATTGATCAACTCCTCATGCTGCCCTCTTAATAGATCCTCTCTACTTTCTACCTATGTGATGTTAATGTAATGAAAATTTTGTGTCCCTTTGTGGCAACAGCCTTATCTCCCTGTACAGATAAGGCCGACACCTCAAGTAGTCAAGTAGTAGCTAATATTGTTTATAAAAATATAAGAGGAAAGGTTATGAAATCCAACTTTGCGTCTGCTACTGGCCGCATACTCAACTACCATATCACCACCTACTAATATCTTGTCATTGCCACAGTTGCGGCTTCCATAATAAAGAGTGTGCACTTATCAGCACTGATATCTCAGTCACCATCAGTTGTACAGACAGCGTCTACAAGGAGAAGTGTAGTGAGTGAGTTTTGTGTTTTGTCTTTAGTTAAACCAGTGTATTATGATAAACATTTTGTCAAAGTCTAGTACCAGTATGAATTTAAAAAGATCCAGTGAAGAAGAACACCGTAGTCAAGAAAAATAGAACAATATTTTTGTATTGAAGTGAAGAGTAAAATATTATTCCTAATACAAATGGAACTAATTGAAATCCAGTTTGATTTTATTGAAGCAAAAATATATGGAAGTTGGAATTCCAGATTTTTACACCTATCTGCAGATTGTTTTCCCAGACTGCTGTCTTTTGCTACAGGTATACTAGCTATGTTCGGTAGCACGAACATCTGTTTCCTTTAGCGAAAAATATCTAAACTCCAGAAAGGTCAATATTAACTCTTCCGTCAAATATGAAAATGATGTCAGCTCAAAACATTATACAGTAGAGTCTCAGAAACTCGACTGAGATGGTGTTGAGTTTTACGAATGAACTTACATAAGATGCTTGTTTACTAAACAAGGATGAATCACAGTACAGTATTGAATATCATAGGTACAGTTGTACTGTACTCTACTATTGTACAGTACAGTAACAGTAATATATGTATAGTACAATATATTAAGTGTTAATACAATGGTGTGTATACATATGTGTGATATACAGAAATGCAGTACAATAGTGTACATATAATATTTTATTGATTTGAATAACACGTTACTGAAATGGAAAACTAACAAACACAGCACTTGTAAAAATTCCATAACATGGCTGTTCCACTCGAGTTACACAAACAAACTGAGAGGTTGAATGACCTTGGATTGTGATGACTGGCACCAACAACTGTGTGCACGTGCACATGTCGAGTTATCGAGTGTCGAATTTTTTAGACTACTGTACCAAATTTTGATGATGCCACCTGTAAAATGATACCAAGGTTCCACTAAAAATAACCCAATATGGAACAATTAAAAAAATTAATATTTTCTTATGTTTATTTTTTAATTTCTATTTTTGATATTTAATTATTTATTAATGTAATATATTATGCAACCTCACTGTGAAGATTTGCATGTGAACATAATATCAGGTATTATACAGCACTATATATTTAAACAGGGTGTCCTGCGACCTGGAAAACCGGGAATTTGCTTGATCAGGGAAAAGTTATGAAAAAGTCAAGGAATTTCATCAAATTTCTGGAATTTTCACAAATTTACTAAAAAAATACGCAACGTTTATTGACAATAGTCAAACTAACATGTTTCTCCGTGTTAATACACACCGCTGATCTCTTTTAACACACTTGTACATTTTTGAGCTTACAAATCTCAATTCTACATGTGATTTATGTGTCGTCTTTACCCTCTGTCTACCATGTGTTTTTATCCAAAATCGAGTCATGACTATACGCATGCACGTAAATTTGATTACATTATAGGACTAATAAACTAAAAAATAATAGGACCTACAATCATCTTCAATTGTACTCGGGTAAAGTAATCCTTCAATGTCTCAATATGATCACACTTAAATCTAACTTATATCAATCACACTACCAAATGGCCTATCACTTTGAGCTGAAATATTTTAACACCTTCATTGAGTGCCATAATTTTAGAACATGTATGTGCTTAAAAATATTACTATATTAAGTTGGGATCCTAATAAAATAATGTTTGTAATATAAACTGACTAGAAAAGTTGAAAATTGGCTTTGAAAAACCTGGAAAAGTCAATGAATTTTAGAATATAGTTTGGTTGGACACCTGTTAAAATAATCATCAAAAAAGTATTATTTTACATATTTCTAAATGCGGCTCTCAATTTAATGTAACTTTTCTTATGTTACTTGCAGTACAAAATGTGTTTGACATGCTTGCTTTAACCCCTTCATGAAGTTAAACAATTTTTGAATGTGTATTTGTCTACAAATATTATAAAGTTATGTTGCGATCTTAATAAAATAATGTTTGTAATGTACTTAATGTGTATTATCATCACAAGTCCAGAATTTATCTTTATTTTCTCCAGTGTTTTTGTTTGCTTCGACCATCAGCTTATTAAGCCTGCCGTGGCCTACTCTTGAGTAGTGGGGCTGCTGCTTATAGGTGCTCTTTGAACTATTTGTCATTTTACAAGTATATTGTTTTACTCACGACTTCTAGTCCTAGCCTTAACTGGGCCAATACCCGCTCCTTTCAACAACACCGCACTTCTATTGCTTGTTTGTAAATATCTTTGTTTTTTATGTTTAATAAATGTATATCTCTGTTTCCTGTTGTCTATTATTTCTTCTGGGGAGATTTAGGGCTGGAGGTTTCAATTTCACCCCAAATTATCTTTATCTTTAATTATTAGAGACTTGCTTACTGTAATACCAAACTTAAACCCACGCTTTTTTAGGTGCAAACAATATTCTGTATATATATGTATTATCAATAAAAATAATGATGTAAAAATATAATATCTGTAGGTTAGAGAATGGAAATATCTGGACAGAACAACATGTTTGGGAAGCTTTACTAGAGCTGTGGGAAAAGGGTAAAGGACGAACAACGTTTGCTCAGCTATGTCCAACAAGTACAACCACAAAGTTCTCAGCTGCCCTAGTCTTGCAGTTTATATTACGTAAGTAATTCATTAACATTTATTATTTTCAATCTAATTGGAAATGTGAATATCCTTTAGATAAAAATATGGCAGATTGTATTAGTTTTAATTTTAGGATTGATATTTTTCAACACAATCTTACTTTTTTATTGCCTGGTCTGGAGGGTTATTTCACAGAAGAGAAACATAAGATGCAGATTTGGCTTGGAATATATTCCATCATATTTTGATAAACAGCACTAATTATATTGTTAAGATGACTCAGTATCCAAGATAATTTATAAATAGATGTGAAAAAGAAACTGTCTTTTAAAACTAATCAGGGGTGAAATACGCCTGCAAGATAAAAGATATTTCATATCTAAAATAATTGCGGGGAAATGATGAAAATTGGAAAATTTCCCTCATGTAAAGTACCCTCAAAGTCATTTTAATGAGAAAATGAGAGATACTATCTTATTTATAATAATAAATAGTGTTTAGATATAACATTTAATCAAAATCGTTTGAACGAATTTAGAGAAAATAGATTTTTTTCTTTTTGCTCTTCAGTAAACTACACTTAAATTTAAGGTTGGAGATCTAATTCCAAAAATACCTCGGGGGGGACCTTATGAACACCCCAAATACCAAGTTTTAGTTCAACCAGTAGAAGAGTTTTGGCTTTAGCCCGAGGTACAAACAAGCGGCATCACGAGAACCACTTGTGTGGTATCAGGGGGTCATGAAATTGTGGGGGTGGGGGGATTTGGTGAGACTGAGAAGTTAAAGAAATTTTAAAAAGTCATTGGAATTTTCAGATATTTTTAAACTAATTTTAAAAATACAAAGTAGAAGAGCATACCCCAGTACAAACTATTATTTTTACCTCCAATTTATGTGATTTTGTGAAGACAATAGAAACATTTGAATTTAATAATTCTTGTGTCAAGAATATAATAAAAAAACACTAAAAATAATGCACATCAACCCTGAGTTAATTTAGTACTTTTCCACCTTGGTTGAAAATGCCAAGACTAAATATACTTTCTCTTTACACAGATCTATGCGCTCAAAGAAAATTGTTTTTAAATCAAGAACAAAGCAAACCTTTTGATGATATTCATATTCTCCTGAGAAGACTGAAAAATCAATCTACAAACCTAGCTTAAAACTCAGGTGTAGTCTTTATAAATTAATTTTTTTTATATAACTAAGCAAGAAGTACAAAGTTAATTAACTGAAGTTTTTATTTTATGTATGTTACATGTTTATGATGATAGATTTTTTATATTGTTAATATTAACTAGGGATGGGTCAAAGCTACTTTTCTCAAATACCAATTTTAGAAAACTTGATAAAACTTATTTGGTAAATTTTTTCTTGTTTTATTCAAATTAAGTGGTATAGTAATGGCCTGGGGTTTGATTTTTAGGTTTATCCTATAATGATAATAGACTGAACCTGTAGCATAAAAATAGCTCTAAAATAATAGTTCAGATTCAAATTTTGAATATAGGCCTGTGTACTTTTTAAATCTTGAATCTGAAATTGTTTAGGAATTCTTAGGATTCAAAGAATTTGAAAGGCCCATCCCTAATATTAGTAATATTGTGGCATGAAATAATTATATTTATTGAAAATATTTCAATATAACTCAATACTAAACCAGTTGAATAAAATGAATACTAAAAAGTATGCCAAAATTATATTTTAGGGCATTAAAGATGAGGAAAACGTGAAAAATTAAATCAATAAATTTAGAAGAAAAAAAACTGAAGAAAGGGTATAATATCAATGTTACTCTCTTTGTGGAAAATATTTATCATCCAAACTCAGATAACTTTGCGGATAAAACAAAATATATCTTTAAAAGTATGCTTGTCCATCCAACCTGTTTATTTTGAGTAACTAAACTTATTTTATCAGTTTCATCGTTAGTTTATTTATTCAGATTATCTTTAATTTTTTTTAAAGATATATATTTATTGTTACTTAGTGTTGTAAGATGTTTTGTAAATGATTTAATGATGTTAAATATTTTCTTGTTAAATAAAAAAAATGAAATTTCTTACTAAATGAAAAAAATGCCAAAAATACATTTCAATGAGTGAGTTAATTTGGTTAAGTGGCTCATTGATAAAGTAGTCTCTAATGATATTAAAAAAAAACTTTTTTACCCTTGTGAATTCAACCAAATGTTATAGCTCAACTTCATCTAAGACTGAATTAACTATATTGTGTCTATCATAAATATAAGCTGTATGTATATTGTTATAGGTTATAGAAGGCACAATTAGAATAGTTTCTGCTTTACTCTAATGATTAAATCAATCTATCGAGGCTTTATTTATATCACAATTTACAAAAACTATGTTGTATTTAATGTGTATTTACTAAAGTAATTTTATGAGTATTGAAAAACATTTATTTTAAAACCCCTATTTTAACAATTTCTATGATTGGTTGATGGTAAATCGAAAGTATTGTGTTTTTAAATTCACACATTTAAATAATATTTCTGCATTGTTTACTAAACCTACATCTTCCGTGTTTACAATATTAAAAACCAATATGACACAACCTTAACATGTGTATAGTTAAAATGACTGATTCTTTTAAAATATTGATAGTGCCTATTTTGTCATTATTTTTACTTGAGCCTGACACTAGTAAAACTTATTTATCTGTCTTGATAATATTTTTCAATTGAATGTTTTTTCTAGATAAAAATATTTTCAAGTGCAATGTTAGCCAATTGATTATTTATAATTTGTTCAGTGACAGCAGTGTAGATTCTGATCTGTTCCTCTTTTTACTGTAAAATACTTTCTTTGGTTTTTATCTTCTTTTTGTGTACCTTCTATGATATTTATTGCTAAAAAAATATGTTTTTAGTTAGTTGGTAATAATTAGCAATGAGTTGAAAACACATTTTACATGTATTCTAGGGGTCTATGAGCTGAAGTTTTTTTATTTGAGTTGATCTCGATAGAGTTTCTGATGAAGCTCCTCGAGGTTCGCTAGTGAAGTTAATAAAAAATTTAAAACTTGAATTTAATGTAAATAAAAAACAAACCTATTAAAATTATTGTAAATATATTTTAATGAAATAATACAAAAAAAAGTTTTTAAATCTAAAATTGATTATTTTTAAATAATTAAAATATTTATTTATTTTTAAATATAGGCTACTGTGATAGTAACCGAAAAATTATTTATATTGTATTTACTCTTTTACAGGAAAGGTTTTAAAAAGCATTCATGAAAATATGTTTGGATATAAGATTTAGTCAATATTTTTTAAATAAAGGGTGGGGTGGAAACAATTCAAAGATCTATGCTGACGAAAGTGATGGTCAATGTGTTGAGGTTTGCCTCACCTCAGTGATATTATCTCCAAAAATGGGAAAAGTGTTGTATATATATAATTCATTCATGACCTAAGTTTACTTGGATGACAGCTCAAAAAGTTACTAAAAATAGTCCCTAATAACACCCTACGCTAACAGTTGACATCTATTACTTTGGATCACTGTAGTGAAAACAGATGGCAATATATAAATGTGATAGTTAACCACAGTAATTTTGGCCAATATTATTTATATATTTATTTGAGATTGGACACAAAGCTTATTTATCGTTTTATTCCACTTAAAAAAATTATCATTCACATCACTTTCACAAAAGTTCTAACAAACATAGCTTCAAAATAGTGACCGACGAATTTAAACCATGTGATTGAATGTGATGGAAACAAGTTTTTTACAATGATGCACCCACGCAGTGTATAAAAATATTTTATTCAGTTAAATATTTTGAGACACGATAAAATAATTTATTATATATTAAAAAAATGACAAGTATTTTCTCTTTTACAAGTAAATACGATGCCTGTATTAAAAGGTAGTAATGTATGCACTACATTACGAAAAATAAATACTTTTAATTATGTTTAAAATATTGTTTCGAGTTGGATAAAAGGGAAATTATTAAAAGTAATGAAATATTATGAAAAACTTAAGTTTACTTTATTTTAAATGTAAAATATAACGGGTAATTAAAAAACTTAACATTTATAACTAAACAGGACCTTTTACAAATGTTGGCAACCCAAAACCTAAACATATGATTTTTGAAGTGTCACCCAAGTAAAAACCTATCGCGAACTCAGCTCCACCCTGTAAATAACCCCTTTCATGTCCCTCCCTGCTCACTTGGTGCTGGCCTCTTACCAGAGAGAAAAATTAGAGCATTAAGGATTTTTAAGATGTACATAGCACACTTTTGCATTAAAGTTCACAATACTAACATGTGTGTGTTCTAAAATCCCTACAGGGTATATACCTTTCTATATCTTCTTTTATCCAACCCTCATACTTTCTTCCTTTCATCAACAAATCTAGTTTACTCAGTTGCTGACCTAACATTTCAATGACCATGGCTGCACAGTATCCTCTTTGTTAGGTTCTTCTCTTCTTTGCTCTCCCACTCTAAGCCCTCAGACTTCATCAGCACAAAACACATCCCAACAATAAAGAGAAAAGTAGACAATTAGTCATTCATCCCCACACACACAAATCAATGCAATACAAATAACCTATAATACTGGTAATATGAACTGATTCATTTGCTTTGGGTCAGCTACAGTAAATAAGACTGATTATAAATATGCTTCTGTGTGTGCAATGTAATTAGAAGGATAATTAAACATTGTTAAACTCAAGTGCTATTTATTTTGAACTAGAATAGTATGTTTATCCATTAAATTGTATCCAACTTCAACACACCACTTTATTTTTAACCAGGTTAATATCATCTACATAGATTATATTTGTAATCAGCATTGAGTTGAATTCAAATGCTTACTTTAAAAAATGTTATGTATTTCATTTATGATAAAATAAAACTATTAATGTTTATTTCACAATGTACATTTTTAATTCAACACACCCAATTTTTAGAAACACTGCATGGTATCACATATTATGTTTACATGCATTTTAAAGTGTGCTTATTAATAATTAATAGGGGTGTACCAATGCGGATACCGATGAATCGTTATCGGGCAATTATTAGTGCATCGGCCAATTAATCGTAATCAGCGACCTTATATACATACTGCATCTTGGTTGTGGGCCATGCAAAAATTACATAACCAGACAAAGAAATATAAATTCATATCAGTGATAAAACTAACAATTTAGTTCCAATTTTTGCCAGTTATGCAAAGATGAATAAAAAATTAAGATTATCAAGGCTTTAACTGTTGATTTTTATATATCTTTTTGTATTAATTACATTAACTGTTATCATTCTCCCAATCGTTATTAATCAATAATCGGGACTTGGGTGTAAATAATCGTAACATGAACAATTGGTTTTACTGAATTGGTACACCTCTAATAATTACTAAATAGTTTTTGAGGTATATTTTGTTATATATGGAAGAAGAGGTAGGAGTATAGGAACAAATAAAAGAATGGGCACAATATGACTTTTGCAGTGAATGGATTACTTCTAAATTCCTCAAACTAGGTTCTGATACAATAAAAGTTAAGGGATCGAGCAATAACAATTATTTTCATGAGGATGTCATTACCTCTTTGTCCAGTTGCATCAATTTAAAGTGTGAAATGTATTACATACTTTCAATTTAAAAGCCATATTGTGTCCATTTCGTTTTATTTGTTCTTATCCCACTTAAAAAGTACCTTCTTCTATATGATAACCAATAAGTGATAAACATATTCAACACTCAAACTAGTTGTAAGCATTGATAAATTGGAATAGAGCTAAATTATGAGGGAAAGCCAGCACACAAAACCATTTTTAAGGAGAAAAAAGTAGACTGATGCTGACTGACAGTCCAACCAAAGAGCATCAGCCTACTATCTTGACCTTAAGAAGCTGTCTACAATAGTGTAACTTGTCCTTAAAAATGTGACTGTTTTTTCATGCAATAAGTCATTTTTTAAACGTGCCACAAATGCGCACACACAAAAAAACTTCTGGAATAGAGTTAAAATTGCAAATATAGGCAAACAGATGTAGCGTGAGCCGGGCGAAAGGTAGAAGAGTGTAGGGGCTGTGAGCCATATAATAAACACCATTAGTCATCCCTAAGTGACCTTCACAAATAACAGAGGTCAAACAAAAACTACTACAGTTTATTTAAACTTTAAAACATGGCATTCATTATATTACATTCCACTACTGCCAAACTTAACAATAGCACGATTTTCGCTACCCTAAATACAGGAATAGTTGAATAGAATCTAGATTCAATTTAGTTTATAGACTAGTTGAATAAAATTTAAATTCTATTTATTTTTAATGTATAGTGAAATGATTACATATAAATACTTCCATCAAAGGCAGAGGTCATAAAAAAAACATTTAATTTTACAAATATAATGTATTTATTATCACCAGATAAAATACAATATGATTTAAAATTGTTTCATAATTTTCTAATAATTAGTTACAGCAGAACTATCCTGCTTTAAGAGTTCATATCAAATGATGATTTTATACAAAGAAAATCCATGTTAATGAAAGCTTTTAGAATCTTAACAAAGTTCTTCAGTCTTATACTATTGGCTTACTTTTGTGTAGCTGGTATTTATGCATTATTTTATTCTTATAAGAATTTGTAGAAAGGTGATTCATGGAAATCCATTTTAATAATATCTACCTTGCGAATCCAAGTTTCCATTACTTTTTTACTTATGAAGAATCAATTTATTCTATCAACAAATATTAATAATGTAATTCTTCATAACTAAAAACACTGACTCAAGAGTTTAAAATAATGACTCATTTTCTGAGGTGTTATATAAATAAATTAATTAAATGTCATTAATGTAAGCAAGCTAGTAATTAATATTTTTGCTTACTGTTAATAAGAACTAATTAGTTAAATATTAATATAACTATTTTAATAAAATTCAGTACCACAAAGTTAGCTTTGGTCCTACCATTTAGAATTATTTGACAAATAAATATTCAATTTACTCACTAATCTATTTAATAGCTTAATACATGAATAAATAAATATATATTAGAACACTTAGCTAATAAAAACAAACAACAATAAGTACATTGAAACAAAATGCATTAATCCACTTTAAAAAAAAGTCACGAGTATAACAATTTTATAAAGCCCTCGCTGGGTAAAAGGACAACATTTAAACTACATTCCAATTTTAATAGCAAAGGGCCTTCTCTGACAACTAGAGAAATGGAAATTGAACCCAGTGTGATTTTTTACTTAAATGAATTTGATTCAGCTATCAGGACTGATCCTGTGGACAGTCATAATCTTGTACCAATTAGTTTGTGAGAAATATGAATTAAAATTACTAATGAAATGGTAATGTTATTAATGTTTGCCAGAAACTTTTTTTTTAATTTCCTGTGAAAAATTGGACTGTATGTAAATATCTCTAACAAATCATTATTTATTTATTGATTTAACAGGGCAAATCGGTCAAGCATATTTAAGGATGTCACTATAAATTTAAAACAAATTTTGAAATGTTATATATTTTGTTTCATGTGTAATTTAAGTACCTGGGTACTTCAAAAAATCTCCACACTTTATTTTTCACAAATGCTTTGTTTATATTAGATACAGCACACATGTATTATTTTTCAATATAGTATCCCTGCTTCTCAATACACTTAGCCCGATACTCTACAAGCTTTTTTATTCCGTCAGAATTTGTTGTTGTTGTGTGGTTAGCCAATCATGCCAGGTCTGGACTGTAGGCTGGATGGTCGAGAACTCGCCACTTCAAGTTGTGAAGGGTGTTCAGGATATGGGAACATGCATTGTCATGTAACAAATCAATCCCCTTGTGATGATGTGATTAAAAAAGTTTTCTCCTTCAAGATTGTACGGTTCCAAATAGCGAGAGCAAATGTATAGACGATTGCGCTTATGCTCCTCTGTCACTTATTTAGGCACCTATCTTGCACAAATTTTGTGGAAACCAAGAACTTCATGCACTAACGAATAGGTGGAACCTTGACTTATGCCTAGTTGTTGTGCAACTCCCTCTATTGTGAGTCTTTTGTCTGCAAGAATAATGGCCCTGGCTTGTTCCTGTCTCTCATTAGTGGTTGATGTTGACGGCCGTCCCGGCCACTCTGCACCAATCACACTTGTTTGACCATTTTTGAACATTTCTATCCACTTATATACACTTAGGCGAGGTATAGCATTGTCACTGTATCGAGCATGTAAATAGGTGTGAATTTCAGATTATTAAACATCTTTGGACCACAAGAATTGTATGACACCTCTCTGTTCTTCCTTAGTGCAAATGTATAGAGGTTAAATTCTCAGTACCAACGAACAAAGTTCAACACCAGCAGTTTACAATGCTGCCAGCTCTCAACAGGTTATCTCTTATCAGTTGCCTGCAAACAAGACAGCGAGGAAACTTTGTGAAGTACCCTCATACATTTTTTGGGGAATGTCATGGGGGGCTGAGTTTTAACTCACAGACGGGTGCACTAGTTTATCCCCACTCCCTCTTCCAAAACTAAGCTTTATGATATTGATTAAAATTCAGTTTCATGTCATGGAGTGCTGCCAGGGTAAACAGGGTTAGTCTAAACTTGTAACTGTAAATGTTTCACAACACTCATTGGTTAGATATTAATGGAACACATGCAGGGGAAGATTTACGACTATGCTGCCCACCCTTCCTACCCTAATTTACTCCCTTCTAGATCCCCGTCTCCCCTTACCACACCTTGTTCAACGACACACACACATATATCACATAGTACATAAGTGCTATTTGTTGAGTAACAGATAAAAAGTGCTTACATTATTTGATCATTTATTAAATAGGTTTTAAAAGTAGTAAATATCCAAGCAAAGACTTGAAAATTGAAATAAATACTCATACACTATCACAACACACAAATTCAAATATCATGTAATTAAACAATATAAAGTTTGCATTAGTAGATTGTTGAACATTTTACTAAAAATAAAATATTAACATATACACAATAAGAAAATAGTTTATAATTTCTTTTGCCTTGGTTTCTGCTGAGCAAACTGGTAGATGATGCCAAACTAATTCATATTTCCAAAAAGTGACCTTCAATAGAGACAAATGATGGTGAATTGAGGCAATCCTCTGTCAGGTTGGTATGTAGAAAATTTTTTACTCTTCTCAGTCACGATAAAATATGTTCTGCTGTGCAGTTAGACGCTGGAGTACATGTGATCATATTTTATTTTCGTCATTCAAAATCTGCCACCATAAGTACGTGCCTATTAGCCCTATGCCTAAATCTACCCCTGAATATATGCACATGTGAGAATATAGAGGAGTGGTTGATCAAATGTAGACCTGGTGAGTCAGAAAATATAGCAAGTACAGCTTTGCTTACCCTGGCAACAGTTCACAACACCACTGTAAAAAATTGTGTATAAGTTTTAATCACAAGGTCATTCAGTAAAAATCCTTAAGGTTCCCCCCTCATTTTACTTTCCCATATGTTTATATTTTAATGGTGTATTATTTTTGTTCAATTTAAATATAGTGACATCTCAAATATCAAAATTGTAATGCCGAAAAAATACTTTAGAAAAAGAATATACTTAACTCACAGATCTAAAGGTTGGTTTTTCGAATGTGGTTTACAAGATCAAATAATAACCTCATGATTCACTTATTTAGTTATCAAAACATTTCAAAATGTCTGAAGGTTGTACAAGCCCATGTCCCTTCCATACAAAATAAATGTTTTGTTTTTTTAATAACATATTTGAGATTCAAACATCAAAGTATCATATTTCTTTGTGTGGAAGTAACACAGTAACGTTATCTTTGTTTTAAATGAGAGATTCAACCATCAGTCTAGGTTCAACTAATAGTCCATGACATCTTTTAGTTTAATGTAGAGACAACAGGAGAATACCATCCCAAATATTTGTAACACGCAGATACCAAGACCAACTGCACCCAAGATTGTCAAATGGTCTTCTATTTCTTCGGACAGGCGATATATGCATCCCTGGAATTAAATATAATATCAAAAGATGAAGGTTAGATGATTAAGCACATCTTCATAATGTATGACGATGATACTCATAAAAGGTGCAATTCTACAATACAAGAGTTCGACAGCACTGTTTGAACCATAGTTGCAATCAATATTTTTATAAAATTTACCTACATTATTATTTTAATGGTATTAGGGCCACTGTTTCAATATCGAATTAAACCACTAGTTAACTAAGCTGAGGTTTAATATAACCCCGAATTAAAACTTCAGGTTAACGTAGTTTACTGTTTGAATGGCTTTTTATGTGGAGGTTAGTTGACTTGGAGTTAATTTGTTGAATGCAGATGTTGGTAGTATATTTTTACTCAAATGTCACTTGAACAAAAATATTTGTTAGTGGAAATGAGAATAAATGAATGCTGAAATGCGTTTATAATCACTATATAATTTATTTTTAAATACATTTGCGAGTCTTTTGAATGTTTTAGACATATTTTACTAATATATTATATACTAGTATCGCCTCCAAAAGTTATTACATTCTTTTTAAATCTAGTTAATGATTTATTTTATCCTACTTAA
>CABFWB010004800.1:28931-53541 GCA_902151455.1 Timema bartmani | reverse complement strand
CAGTCTCCTCTATTACACCAACTATACACTATATAGGACTAGTTATATCCAGCTATCCAATCTCCCTTATTAAACGATGTAATGTTCTGCTCAACGAAATTATTGGTTTTTTTTACCACCACGTCTTACTACCCGTTCGGTTTATACGGTTATGTACTAATTATTACACTAATGGGTTGGAGATTAAAAGTACCTAATCTAAAGGAAATATACCCACATTTGCGTGGAGGGAGGGTGGGAAACCATTTAGGAAAATCAACATCAATGAACCCAACCGGAATCGAACTCTGATCTCTCCGTCTTTGGCAGTATAGTCTAACCTGTGAGTAGCGTCTTAGACCACGTGGCCACCGAAGCGAGTAGTGAAATTAGGGGGCGTTCAAGTATTACTCAAGCACATTTTTGGCAATTTTTTACCCCTCCTCCCACTTGTAAGCAAAAATAAGCAAATGCATGACCCCCGCTCTTGCTCACGTGAGATTAGTCAACTTTTTTTATTTGTTCACAGGAATAACCATTATTAATTTTTCATGCAATTTTACCTATGGCCTGAACAGGTATGATAAAAAAATTAAAAATTCATGGAATTTATAAATTGATGGTAGATATTTACATAGAAGTGTATTTAATATTGCTAAATAATTGACAATTAACACTAGTATACAATGAATTTAAATGTATCGAACATGTGAAATTAAAACAAGTTAGAACATTATAAAAGCTTAACATTTTAATTCAATTTTAATCGAAGTTAGTGAAGTTGAAGCTTAAGTTAATGAATACATAAATATTATATTTATAAAAAAATACCACCCTAAACTCTATTTAATCCGATGACCAAGTTCCTTGAATCCACGTCTCAACACTTTCAATTATTATGTTTATATTTGGGGGGAGGGGAGGGGGTTGATCACTCAAGCTTTGGCTTACCTCTATAGGTTTCTCCACATCTTCCTCATTTAGCCAGTCAGCTTCTTCATTGCTGCCCGAATTCCAAGCGGCTTGCAATACGCTCTCCCTCAATTTTGCCAGTCTTTCTCTGTCTTACGTAAGCATTGTTCTGACCCCCTTCCCCCCTTGTCAGTCAAAAATAATCAAAGCTTGAACCCCATCTCCCCCTAAAGTGCTTACGTAATACTTGAACGTCCCCTTTGTACTGGTGATTATTGGATAAATCCAGATATACCAAAGCTCAACTATACCAGTGAAATGATCAAATAACATAAAAGACCTTGTTACAGATGCACAAAAATAGATTTGATAAATTTGTCTGTTCTAGATCAGACTAAAAAAAATAATAGCTAACTGTGACAATATAGGTCTGGGGATATCAAACTTCAAGGTGAAAATGTGTTTAACATACAAACAACAAAGTCAGAATTAATTTGACACTATTGAAGAGTAGTTTTAACAATACGAACAAATTATAAACAATACACACAGTGATTTTAGGAGAGCTAAACTTAATTACTGACATGGATTGTCATCATATACATCCCCACCTTGTACAATGTGTAGAGAACGACGTAAATTGAGGATATTGAGCCAGGTTTAAAACTGACCTATAATGAATTAAATAAACATTTCTTGGATTTCCCCAATTTATATGAAAATTATAATAAAATACAAACTATAAATACTATGTTTATTTCAGCACGCAACACAAAAACAAAACTGTTTAAAGATCTTTGAGGTGGGGGTAAAATGAAGGCGAGAAAAGGTCAATGTTTTTGCAGTTTTTATATCAAAACACTTGTTTGGTCAACATAAATAAAATATTGCTTCAGCACAAACATAAAGTTTAATTTTCTACACGCGGTGACTTCAACAGTTCTTGAATAAAGGTCAAGGGTGTTCTGGAATTTAATGACGTTTCTCTTTATTTAAAAAGTTTGTTATCTAATAACACTTTGCTGATAATGGATATTATAGATACTAAACAACTGTTTATATCACCATGGGAATACAATTAAACTCTATGATTGTACTGTAACGTGGCTACAACCTAATATAGCCATACACCTCCACCACCTTAAAAGAGTGAATACACACCACATTCAACCGGGAAGTCAGCGCCTAATCACGGACACTCCACGCACGTCAACACTAATCACATATTATCGTTCGAGTTTGGCAAGAAACAAGAATGAAGTCACGAAGTGCCACGTGACCCCTGTTCGCTAGTACGTTATCCCCGAGTTCAAGACGCTGCGCAGGCGCTAAAGCTTGGGGAAAGGAGCGAGTTGTTCTATCGTGTTTATTCCCCTGCCTCCCATCATCATCCTCGTGACGTTGTGCGCAGGCGTAGATGAGATGGCCATTTCTGACTTGTTGATGATTACTTCATTGGACATGTGATATCTCCCTACCATATTTCCCCGCTGATCAAATTCAAATATAAGCTAGTACCCAGAATAGAACTTCACTCTTTGATACTGATAAAAATTAGGGACTTACCAACATGTAAGTGATTGTTATTTTGGGGAAGATTCATTTTTTATATGAATTATTTTATTTGAAAACCAGGAATCGTCTACATCTGTTCAAAATTATGTAGGGCTTAAATATGATTATATTTCGACTTATTTATTTTTACCAAATTTAATTTCTATTGGAATTAGGACTTTTTTTGGAAACTAACATCTTTAGGTCTTAAACCTTTTTGGTCCGTGTTCGAATGGTTTGTTAACAATTTAAAATTGTTTAGTTACATTTGTGTGCAATTTTTTACTTTCATTCTTTTGGTATGTACTTACATTTGAATTAAATCTTAACTTACGATGTTTCGTATCACATTTTTATGTTTAAAGTTAGCGGGAAATGCATTAGATAACTCAATTATGCTATAAGTTAATTGTAGACTTAGCAGTAGGGTAGAAAGTAATTAGTTATTTTCATGTATAAGTCCCCCCTCCTACCCTCACGGGTTGGTAGAAGAGAATAAACATGTTTCTAATCAACACTAAATTAAGGTGTACAGTTAGGAGCAAAGCTCTACTTATTGTATTAAAATTTTATGTTTTGTAATAACGGCAATTTGATTAGTGGACACTTTTAAGGTAAGTTTAATATTATGTTCTAAGAGTGTTATCTTTTGAGCGGCTCAAGCCAATTGTGTAGATGATAGGTTGTTTCCTTACTTATAATCAAATTTGCATATTGCTCTCAATAAATAACTTCGTTTACGTTTGTTTACATTTGTACTTAAAATGCTTCCTAGCAATGAATATTCTATAATTTAGATAAATGCGTATTGATCACTTTCATTTAATATTGCTTTGTATACTTAAGTACATATATTGCATCCTGACAAGTATTATTGAATTTATCTAATGCGCATTGTCTGCAATCACTTAAAATTGTATTGTTTACCTTTGAGTCTTATTTTATACTCTGATAATAAAACGGCCTTCAGGTCAATGTTAACTTCATGTCATTCTTTAGATTTATACTAAGCAAAATCCTAACTCCCTCAACGTCGATAGTCAAATACATTATTTACTGAAAGTTAAGGTAACTAGGTCTTGGTACTTGGGCTTGGTATATTTGAGTGTAGGTGATTTCCTTTTCTAATTATTTGTCTTGCTACCTTTGCTCTATGGCTGGTTCCTTGAGCCCGCATGGCATGTAGGTTCATGTAACTTAAGAGCTGGTGCAAAGTAGAGTACTGAAGCAAAATTTTATTTATTATGGCCAAGAAAAAGTTTTTCTATAAATTAATATGACTCTACAATTGAAATTTCAGTTCTTACATTGTCTAACTACTTGTTAATTTTAATTATTCACATGCTTAAATATTTACATAAACAAACTCTTCAAAATAAGGATCGTAAACTCGCTTTGTGTAAGAAACTCTATAAAGACGTTTTACGTTGCCAAGGTTGTAATAATTAAAAATTATGTTTATTATTAAGAAATATGGTTTGGTTGAAATAAATAATGAGACTGTTGTGTTGAATTACAAGAAAAAATTCAACAATTATTTAATTTTATTATAATTTAACATGTGGGACTCAGGGGCATAGTTAAAGGGGGGATTATGGGATCAATTTAACATGCGGGACTCAGGAGCTTATTTAAAGGGGGGATTACGGGATCAAATAACTCCCCCACCCTTAATCCCCTGCAAATATCGACCTAAGTGAATGTTCCTTACATATAACTACGAGACGCAATTTTAGACAGTTTGGAAGAAAGAATATGCCAAAGACCACATCAAAAGAGTATTCCAGACGCTCGTTTTACATCCCTTTTGTAGACAACATGATTTCAGAGATAAGGACTCGTTTGACAAAATAAAAAGCCTGTTTTTGGCCTTCCATAAAATTCTTTTCATCACTTGTATTGATATTAACATAATTGATAATGACCTCCTTGCGTTTTGAGTTTTAAAAATATATTCCTCCAAATTCATACACTTTTCCAGCATAATTCTCAATCTGGAAGAAATAGTGGGGAATAGTAGACACAAGTTTAAGGAGCCCACCTCGGTAAACGAGAAATTACCACGTAAACGTTCAATATTTAAATATACGATACGTTATTTCAAAATAAGTCTCATTCCAAAATAAAGTCGAAATGTTCCAACAGGGCTCTTTTTCTTTGACAAACCTATATTTTGAGATTTATTTGTATGAAGAAAAGTATGAAAGTTATAACATTAGCACATTTTTATCGACCTTTTAAGCATATTTTTGGAGACTACAATTGATTATTATTATTAGCACCGCGTCTTACTACCCGTTCGGGTTATACGCACTTACGCTAATGTGTAATGGTAGGGTGATTAGATGAAATGGAGGACCTACAGTTTAACGTGGAATCCGAACCACGGTGGAGGCCTGGCATTCCTCACATTCACAAGTTAAGATTAATACACATCTTGTCAGAGGTGAAGGAAGGGTTTGGCATTCAGATAAATTTGTGCCGGAACCGCGGATTGAACTCCGTACCCTGAGCACAGAAGTCTGACACCTTACCCCTAGACCACCAGGTCACCCATTACGATTGATGAAAAGGCCAATAGATTTACTTAGTCTTTCTCTTACAAATGCATTATTTTTTAATAGACTCATAACGAAAAATCTTAAGATATCTGAGAAAGAGCAGTTAGCTTTCCTCTTTACTTTGGGTTAAGAAGTTTCGTAGTTTTCATTCCCCTCTTTTTTATTGAAATGATAAAGGGCGGTTGTAGGTGAAGGATGAAATTGAGTATAAGCTTATACAAAATAAAGAAGTAGTTGTAGGAAACTACACACACAATTGTATTTTGAGACATGTGGCATAAAACTTAATTTCACTAGGAGTCCACTAGCCGGAAATCTGTTGACCAAAAGTAATTTTGCTTAAAATATAAAGTTAAATTTTTTTTTATCTCCGGAATGTATCTACTGTTAGTTGCTTAATCTTAATATAGATGGAACAAGTAATGTGAGATTTAATCAGGGTATTGACATTCCTGAATTCGTTCTTCCTACTTATTAATATTGAATAATAAAATAAATTTAACTTTATCTTAAAATACTTCTTTGATAAAAATCCTAGAAGCAAAATAATCATTAAAACAATGTTAATTATATAAAATAATCTTTTTGGTGCTATTCCTAAATTTTAATTACAACGGCGTATGAAAAAGGCTAAGTTCTGCATATGAACCCAATATCACATTGCCCATAGATATTAAATTATTATATTATATTCTTTATACTAAAGTCTTGATCTTATATTTATGCTTAGGCCAAATAATTTAAGCCAAAGGATATTATGTCAAACGAATTTATGCTAAATGACTTTAGGCCAACTGATTTTTTGAAAAGTTAATTTTTAGGCACTCTGACTTTTTGGGAACTTAACAAAGTCAACATTTTTTTATTTGAAAGTCATTTTAGGTCAAATAACTATAGGCCTTCTGAGTTTTGGTGACATTAATTTTTAGGTCAAATAACTGTAGGCCAAATGACTTTAGGTCAAATTATTTAGGGCCAAACATTTTCAGGCCAAAAGATTTTTGGTTTCAATTTTTTAAGACCAAGTTTTTTTAACCCTATTGTTGCGTTCCCCAATCTTCCTAATGCAACTGACAGAGCGAGTAAGCCTTCATAATGCGATAAACATACCCGTCAACCTTCATACTGCAACAATCATAACGAGTCAACCTTCAAAATGCAACAAAATTAACAATCTGCAAGCAGTTTAAAAATGTGATTATAATATTAATGGTAATATAAAGTAACACTTTAATTTTACAATAATTATATAGAGACAGTATACCACAATAATGTAATTTATACCAACTATACAGTATAGGCCAGTAAATGAAATGACTGGGCCTGTTCTCCTGCAGCAAGTTTTTCAATAATGAAGACTAGAGTAAGTGTACGGCCAGACTGGGCAAGCGAGCGACTAAAAATTAAAATTGAACACATTGATCATAATGAGAGGTGGCCAGACTTGAGTGCACGCTCGAGCCGGAACAGTCTAGTTTACAGGCGCTGGGCATTATTATTGTATGTTGGCTCATTAAGTGCTAGGAAAACTTCTCAATTTGACATAATATTTGACTTTTTTTATAATTGTAAATAGGTTTAGCACACTTGATACTAATGGCCTAATTTAATTGGTAAAACAATAAATTATATATATATATATGTAAAACATATATGTTAAAATACTTAAATATTATAATCAAAGTAGGTCTTTACAAGAAAGAATCACCATTAGCGTGGAGAGAGGATGTTAAAACCACAAAAATAAATCACTTGTCAAAAACCACCCTCAGTTCACTGAGCCAAGATTCGAACCTTTGCATCTTTGTCAAAAACTATCGATAGCAAGGTTATATTTATAGGAAGTGTTGAAGATGAATGTAGAACCATTTTGGAAAAACTACCCTTAGTTGGCTACACCCGACCGAGATTCAAACCTTGATCTCCCCGTCATCGACAATCTAGTCTAATGCGAGAGTAACGCCTTAGAATATGCGGCCACCAAAACTGGTGAAAATCATTATTAATAAAAATGTATAGATACATTCATCCTCAATGCTTAGAATAATGGCTTATTGGAGGAGTTTTATAAATTCATAGCACATACAACACATGCTATGTTTAAAAATACTTTAAACCGCTTCAAGAACGAGTTGATGTTTAAAGAATGTTGTGGTACTTAACCATAATACAATCCATATATACCCCTGAAACAAACATTCAGGTTAGGGCCACAGGACGATGGTAGAAGAAAGGAACCAGGATCTCATTAGTTGAGTAGAAGTTGGCTTTAAGCATTTAGTCGCCATTTTGTTGAAGAGTGTCTTAATAGAGGTCAGTCAATCCCAGGTCGCGGAAACACCCTGTATTGTTAAAGATAACAAGGGAATACTGATGGTACAAGTGTGATTCACCTTGTACGTGGTCAAGAAGAGTTACTTATTGTGGACTCCACCCACTATTGTTACACCTTATTGGATACACACACACCACAACCATTATTGACTGCTGACTTCCTCAACATTTTCTTTTGGGTATGTTTCTACAGCTAGACTGATTGTTGTCTTGGGCCATATCAAGTAGATATGAGTCCATGTTTGTGAAGCTTGGCCTATTTATATTCTGAAAATTGAAAAACGATACCTGGACACTTGAATCTAGCCCGGGACCTTTGGCTTAGTACGCCACTGCTTTAACCACTGAGCTATCCAGGAATCGTCTCTTGTCCAGGGTAATTCTTCATTCATATTTTAAGGCAGAGTCTATGATGGACGTGCGGAAATCGTCGGGTACAAATGTGTAATTTTATTAAGATCACGAGCTATCAGGTAACACAGCCACGATTTCCGCACGTCCCTCATAGACTCTGCCTTAAAATATGAGTGAAGAATGACCCTGGGCATGGGACGAATCCTGGATAGCTCAGTGGTTAGAGCAGTGGCGTACTAAGCCAAAGGTCCCGGGTTTAATTCCCGTGTCCAGGTGTAATTTTTTAATTTTCATAATAATATGATATCTAGATGGAGAATTCCTAACTAAAAAGCATAAATAATAGCTTAGGCTATTTGATTCTTGGCCTATTTAGCCAACAAGTTAATATAAAATTAGTTTAGTTTGATTAAATAATATTTGGATTACAAGAACCAATATTTTATTTTACATAAAATTCTACCCTCTTTTTCCAAGCAATTTCTTATGATAACTAATTTTCTCTTAAACTAAGGTATTATTAATCTGTTTTTGTATTGTTGGTTTTGTATCCTGAATCTCACTATCCACTTGCTCCACTTGCAAATATTATAATAAGTGTCTTAGAATAAATTATAATAAAATTAGATATTTCAATTACTAATAAACCAAAAGTAGAAGCAGAAAAAATGGGGTGTGGCTGTGTCATGGACACGGCCGTGTGTTGTACGTGAATACGTTTATGTAACGAGTTATATTTTTTAAATAAAATATTTTTATTTATGTATTTAGGATAAAAGCAAGGAAACAAATAATTATTGTGTTACAATATAACTTTACTAATGTTTTATATACAATCGATAGATTGACGACAGCTGACGATTAAAACCTAAACGAACATCGTAGCTTCTCCGAGTCAAAAGTTATACTAATTGCAAATCTCGATACACAGCAAAATAACCTCAAAATGGCGGCGCTTCCCCCTCCACCGCACGCGATGCGTCACTGTTCTCGCTTATCGTAATGAATTCTTTGATCCTTTAGCTATCCAGGGGTATAATTTAATTTTGGATGTAGAGGAAAGATTCGAAACTACAACACCAAACTGTATCCCCCGATTTTGTTATCATTAGGTTTTTTGGATTGCCCCCGTATGGTAGCAAATTTAAAGACGTATTCACGTCAAAAAAGTTTTTTTAGGGACTTGTATTACACCCCGTCCTCTTTCCTTACTCTGTAAATGTTTGAAAATGGGATGTCACTAAAAGCTACTTTGTTTGGTCCTCCTTGCTAATTTTTAAAAATTACATTGTTTTTATAAGCTATTTGAAATTATATTCTTCGGCAACATTTTGAAAATTGAATGCATCATTTGGAGTTTGGTTTAAGTCATCTTTCAGCTTCGTATTCTATAAGATCAGAGGATTTGAAATATATCTAAAAGAGAAGAGGCAAATTTATTCCAGGGGGGTGGAGAAAATTCTTTCTTGGAAGGAAAATGCCCCCTATGTCCCCCCCAACCCCTAGTTCCACCAGCACGGGTTTTACTACCCGTTCTGATAGTACGCATAGCATGATACTTTCTAACACGGTCTCACGACAACATGGCACATCAGAAGTGGCAAGACTATTTTTAATATAGCACTTTTTAATGCAACTACAACAAGAATTTCTTAGGACGAATATTGTAACATTCCTACGAACTGGAGTGTTGTATTTTATTTCGTTTTATTAGTAATTTTTCTTAGCGTTTTGATTAAAATACGTCAAACAATTCAACAGAAAATATATGTGTTCAGTACGTATGTTGAGCAGTTAGTTTTCTACGTGTATAAAGCCCAAAGGCTAGGCCAATACTATTTTTATCGAATGTCCTCGATCATTTACGGTTGGATCTACTAAGAAGACAGTATTCGGATTTAAGATCAATAAACGGGAACATACCAAAGAGGTTCAAAAGAATGCAATGATCAAATTCATACATTTACAAATAAACACAAGATTTGAGACGAGAAATGTGAAAGTTCAAACAATTGGCACATCAAACTCTACATCACTATACAGGCTGACCCAATTGATTTATCAAATTAATATAAAATTATGATAAATCTATTTATGAATTTAAAAAATAGAGTCCATGTTTATGGTAATTACTACTTCAATAACAGGGGTGTATGGAAGAACACTGCGCAAATCAGTGTCCTAGCACTTCACGTTTTGTTTGAGTGTGTCTACAAAACCCAACTTAACTCTCACTTCTGTGTGATCATCAACATCAACTTCTGATCACACTATTTTTATTGTAATAATTAGTACGATGTTAAATTAAATACAGTTTTAAGATATACTAAGAAAACATGAAGATAATATTTAAAAAAATAATAATATGGGCGACATGCATCTTCTATGAGCTAATGACATACCTCAAATACTTTACTTTAAAAAAAATCTAATTTCATTATTTAATGTTAGAACCACAAAAAAGATAAAGTACAAGAAGAGTGTAGTTAATTAGTAGCCGCGATATGATAATTAAGTGCATTATTGTTCTTGAGGCTCTTATCAAGTTAAGGATTATTAACATCTGGGACCACGTGAATTGTCATCCCTTGTTAGAACAATATGACTCTGAAATTACTGGGACTCGAACTGGCAAGCTTCCAGAGCGTGTCTTTAACCGTATCATTGAGCCGGTGATGAAAAACAAATTTATTTTAAACAAGTCCATTTATTGGTTACGAACAAGGCTAATATTTCATAATATCATTCATTTACTTTAAACAAGTCCATTTATTAGTTACGAACAAGTCTAATATTTCTTAACATCATTCATTTATAAGACATTAAAAAAATAGCTTTTCACATATAGTTAAAATCTAATCAGCCAATAATAGTTATAGTTTTCAAACTAAAAATACTTTTCATTACAATTTCCTTAAGTTTTTATTCACGATCTAAATAGTAATACATACATTTTGTATATTTAAGAGATTTAAGCTACTTAAATATATTATTATATACTATGCAAAATAAACAATTTATACCTCTTAAATTACAAAACTCTTCCCCTTATTGTCCCTAAAATACTCCAAATATATTACAAATGTATTTAATATTCAAGCGTCAAACCAGTTCACTACCTTTAACAGCTAGAGGTTTGTGTCCTTTAAAATTTAATCCTTCCTTCGACCTTGGATACATTGTATGTAAAGCCGTATATGGTATGAGATACGGGCTCAAGTTGATAAAATAACAGCATTAATTACTATTGAAATAGTATCAAAATAAAGGTACATACAAATATATATATACAACGTGTATCTAAAACATTGCATCAAACTTTGGCAGGCTATTCCTTGGGTGAAAATAGAATAATTCACATCAGAAACCTAGGGTCCATCTTGAATAATAAGGGTGGTATACACCCCTAAAGATAGAGCTAAAAACGACTGTTGTGTGAAATATTATGAAAACTGCTTAGGGTATTACTACGAATATTTGTATACTACTTATTGAAACCTTGATCGTTAATAAATTAAATGGGGTGTTACAGCTACCCACCCCCCTTATGTAAAAAAGGGGAGGTTGTAACACTTTTTTCTGCAATAAAATATGTCAGAGTAAGTATTGCCAATTTTGACTTAAGATTACAAAACATGGAGTAAAAATTAACATAAAAAGGTGTCTTAAAGAAACTGTCTAGCTCTCCCCGTTTCCGAGATAATCATGCATGTGTGATTTCAAAGACAAGTGTTAATTCCTGCCAGGTAGAGAGCCAGTATAGCTGTGTTGCTGTGTTAGATACATTTGTCTCTGAGCTAAAACTTGTGTGATTATCTCGGAAACGGGGAAAGCTAGACAGTTTCTTCAAGACACCTTTTTTGTTAATTTTTACTCCATGTTTTGTAATCTTAAGTCAAAATTGGAAATACTTGCTCTGACATATTTTATTGCAGAAAAAAATGTTACAACCCCCTTTTTTTTACATAATGGGGGTGGGTAACTGTAACAGCACATTTAGTTTATTAACGATCAAGGTTTCAATTAGTAGTATACAAATATTCATTGTAATACCCTAAGCAGTTTTCATAATATTTCACACAACAGTCGTTTTTAGCTCTATCTTTAGGGGTGTATACCGCCCTTATTATTCAATATGGACCCTGGGTTTATGATGTGAATTATTCTATTTTCACCCAAGGAATAGCCTGACAAAGTTTGATGCAATGTTTTAGATACACGTTGTATATATATCTCAGTAATCTAGCCACTATTCTGATGTTTGGTTACATTGTATGAAGAATCTCTCGCATCACATACGTTATCACACCATGGTAGAAATAATATCCTCTACCTAAAAAGGATTCGAACTGGTAAAGCTTCCAATGTTGGTTAGGCAACGGGTTGAGGAATAAAATCTTAATGATCTTGAACATTGCTTGTTGCTGAAGATATATTTAAATATTTTAAAATCATTATAAATTTTATTTAATAAAAATCCTCAATCTTAAATTTGTTTGAGCTTTAATAAACACTTTACACATTTAAAAACTGCTACTTGTTAAGTTATCAGTAGAAAATTTCGTAAAAATAGGTCGAGACATCAATTTTATATTCCCTTATATATTAAGTTAAATGAACTATATTATTGCCATGTAAAATGAAGAATATTTTAAGGAAACATTTTGTCGAAACTTCTGTCAAATAGAGGCTGACTTTTACAGTTATCTCTACTATTTGTGAAGGGGGAAAGCTTGGAAACTCGAAAGTATGGCCAGTGGTTTTTCGTTTATTACATTCTTGAGTGGTGTTTGTGAGAGGCATTCAGGCGATGTCGCTAAGAGATGGTCAGACTCTTTGGTGGCTGCCGCTTCCTTTCAGGAACATTGAAATTGCTCATCATATTTATAAAATAATAGTTTCAATAATGAGCACTTTTCTTAAATATGTAAGGTGTTATTATTAGTTTGGAATAAATAACGTGGCTACTAAATATTAATAAGAAATACATTTTTTTGAATTATTCAGTATCTATGTTTTGTAAATTTATAAGTCATAACCATCTACCCTACGGATCGCGTAACTTAGGTAGCTAATACTGCTCATACAAGTTGTTACAAAGTATTCCTCATTACCAAACAGAATGAAGACCAAAGTACCATTTTAGCACGTTATAAAAATAAAACAAAATTCATAGATACACATTTTAAAACAAAAATACTATTTAAATAAACGAAATTTTGATTTTTTTCAATAGTGATGAATGCATAAAACTCGAATTATATATAATTTATGGTTCAAGAATTTATCCAAACCACGAGATGGAATGGTATTTTGCTTACTCACCAATGTTAGATTAGAGATGATTGACATTTTCCAGACTCGTGGGTAAGAAATACAATATTATTTGGTAAAGTATACAAAATATTTTCATAAATACTTAAAACTAAATACAATTTTTAAAAACAGTTTATTTTAGAGCTCCCATAAATTTGACTAAATGTGTCTTTAGTACAATTTATTATATTTTTTAGATGATGGTATGGTTTTTAAAATCGAAATTGTTAATGAACCCTTAGAGCTAATACGTTTTATTGATATGCCTATTTTAGAATTATAACCAAGGTACAGTACATTAATAAAAACTTAATTGGTGATATGTGTTAGTTTCAGAAGTTAACTTTAAATAAAATCACTTTTAAAATTTTCTAGTGCAATTATTAACTTGTAAAATGATAAAAACAGTTATATTTTGCTATAAATCTTCAACTAAACATGACAATTATTTTTATACTTAAAGTATTAATAAAAACACTGATTGATTTGCCAGCTGTTTCATTTACGTGCGAATAAAAATATGTCTGGTGTTTCATAACCACACGGCTCAACACAATGTTTTGTTACTTTTAACAAGTGATGTTAGTTTGATTACTTGGTAAACTATGATACATAATATTTTGTGTATTGGTTTAGTACAAAAATGTTTATAGTAATATATCATCTTCTATAAAATTTCAAAGTTACAATGAACATGAAAACTATTAAAGCAGTAAAGGTGAATTTAAAAAAAATAGCTTTTTGTCTTTTTTTTTTCGTTTACTTTTACTAACTTTTAACATACTGTTTCTTTTCACAATTAATATTGCAGCTGAGTTTGATGTGAAATAGAGGAGTACACTTCGTTTAGTAGAAAAAGTGGAAATATTTAGGTATTTTAATTTAAAAAATTCTGAAGAGATGTGCCAGAAATATTTATCAGTTATCTTTCAAAATCCCATTTATTCCTAAAAATATTGATATTTTTAAATTAAAATTAATACTTTCATCAACTTAACCAAAAAATTAAAATGTATTCTTCATTCTTAGTACATTTAGTTTTTAAATAAAAATCCAATTATATTGGTCTATTTGTAATTAAATAATTAAATAGCATTGAAAACCCCAATTCAACAGAAATATCACCAAAGCCCTCAATAAATCATGTTAATAACACTTATTTTAGCACTATGTCTTACTAGCCGTTTAGGTTATATAACTATGAACAATAGATTTTTTTAAAAATCACCACGTATTTAAACTTGTACTTAAATTTGATTTACTTTTAATTTGAACACTTCTGTAGAATATAGTAGTCACAAATCCCTCTATGAAGAAAATGAACAATGAAAATATTCTATTCCATAGCCTGCTTCGGTGACTGAATGGTATAAGGCGTCACTCAACGCAACAGACTAGACTGCTAATGAAAGAGAAATTGGGGTTTGAATCTCGGTAGGATATACTGAGGGTGATATTCACTAGATAGTTTTCAACACTTCCTCCACGCAAATATGAGTACACTTCCTCTAAATTAAACCTTTATTATCCTTAAAACATTAATGTATCTAGTACAAATGCGTTTAGTTCGAAAAGTAGTAAAACGTGGTACTAAAATAAAAGTTACTCATATAAATAAATATCTGATTTTATATCCCCTCAAAATATTCCATGTCACCATTCCGATACAAGGGTGTAACAAAACTCTCCAATTATGTTTATTAAAATAATATCCGACAGTCAAAAGTGACATAAAACATTACTCAACTCTTTAGACTGTTGGTGCACATTTAATATGATAAACTCGTTATTGAATATCTTAGTTGCAATTAGAATGCAATTATTTTGGAAAATGAAATGTTTCACAATTAATGTGGAATAAAATCTAACAAAAATAATTATATTTGTGTGTGTGTGTGTGTGTGTGTGCGCGCGCATTTTTAAAGAAATTAGAATAACATGAAACTATTATTAAAGATATAGAAAATATAAGATAAAATACGTTTCATCAAGAGCTTTTAATAATATAGTTTTCCTTAAAGTTCTAATTCAGTTATTATAAGCACAAAAATTTAGATAGTCATTATAATTTTGTTCAAGTTTTAAGTTCAAAACGTAAACCTTTAAATTAATTTAATATTTAGGTCTACTGTATTTGTTTGTTTAGTTGAGTTCTAATAGTTTAGCCAGCTTACTCTAAAATAAAACAAAATTGCTATTAATACAATAAAGGAATTTAAAAAAATGATTGTACCCGCTTCATTAATCGCACTATCTAGGGCTCTAACGCGCTACTCTCGCAGTAGAATAGACTGCCAATTACGGAGAGATCAAGGTTCGAATCTCGGTTGGATGTACTTGGGATGGTTTCTCCAATATGTTTTCACACTCTCCCTCCACGAAAATGTGGGTATACTATATATAAGTATAGCCATCCTAAACCATAAAACCATCAGTATAATTAGTACATAAGCGTATAACCCACACGGGTAGTAAGTTGCGGTGCTAAAAATGCATTTATAGTAAATATTAACTAAAGCTCTAAGAAACTGATCGTTCTCTCTCAATAGTAATAACATGTTTTAATCCCAAATCAGAGGTCAAAAGGTCAAAGACGTCCATCTCACTATGTACTGGATTACCAGTGATAAAGAGGTTAATACTTGAGTCTCAGCCAATGGTATTAAGGGTAAGTCACTCTCCCTCCAACGGAATATGGGTACATTGTTTCTAAATTCTACCTTACTCATACCTAGCCTATATGTGCGTCCTACTACCTGCTTAGGATATACGCTTATATTCTACAACTCCAAGGTTGGTTTGATGATAGTTCTATCCATCCGGAGTTGGGCATCCACTCACCTCTTCGGCTGGTTAGTTCTGCCTGCACCATCTGGTATAACTTCCAGGGTTATTTTACTTGCCACAAAACAATCGATATGGGACCGACGGCTTTACTTTTCCAAAGGAAGTTGCGCTAAACAATTTTTATCGCTCAAGAAACATCCGTCAACCGTGTCTGAACCCATTTGAACCCACTAACATCGGGTTCTGAGTCAAGCATTTTACCCCAAGACGATCGATGTTGACACGCACAGCTACCCTAATGGGGTAGGGTTGAGGAAGGAGGCATTTTACACGTAAGCTACCAGCATTTGATTGGAAAGAGAGGGGGGAGACCATTTAGGAAAAATAACCCTTGGTTGACCCGACTGGGATTCAATCCCTGATCCCCCACCTCTTCAGCAGGCCAGTCCAACACAAGAGGGACACCTTAAACCATTCGGTCACTGAAGTGATTGTATGTGTTATTAAATGTGGATAGTCCAGACGTACGAATTTAATACTAAGTAAAAAAACAAAAAATCCACAAAAAGCTCTGTATATTGTCAAAAAGTATATTTAGTGTTCCGATTCAATTCCTACCATTTTACAAGGTTCAAATGAAGTAAGCTGCGCTACATATGTCATCTAAAACCTTCAATAGACTGTGGAGGTTGACTTCGGTGGTCTTGGTGTAAGGTGTTCGCCTCAGGAACCGATGTACGTGGGTTCAAAACCAGCTGAGGTTGACGGTTTTTCTCGAGCGATAAAATTCCGTAGCACAACTTCCTTCACAGGAGAAGTATATCAATTGCTCCCATGTCGATTGTGGCATGTAAAATAGCCCCGAAATGTATGTGAAAGTACCTTTCCGATAAAATTGGTGGGCCCTTTCACATCCGCTAATAGAAATTTAGCTTGGGAAACGGTGAATCACCACACTTTCTGAACTCCCCTAGTATATACCGGATTGTGTGAGAAGCACTAACCACCTAAAGGGCTGCGTCTCCAGTGCCGGTTGGATATAAATCATATCACGCTAACCTACGTGTTGTTGACCAAGAAAAATACTTGAGAGAGCTGCATCCAGCGAACTATTTTATCATCTATCACCACTGGTCCTAGTTAAGAGGATATACAGTATTACATGAGCTGGTTGATTCTTTATCTCTAGTAAGACGAACACTTCTAATACTGCATTGCTAGCTTCACACTCGGTGATCAAATGTAGTGCTTAACTGATGATTATGTTGTTGACCTAGTTCTTATTTTAGAAATAAACAGTCCAAACTCACACTCCCATCATTTTAATGCTATTAGATACAATCCAGAGGGTGTAAACACACGCACTCGAATGAGGTCGCCTCCATAAGGCAATGTGTACACAGTCGACAAAATGTCTAAACACTTTTTTGTCGTTATCTTTCTGGATAGAAACTGCAAAGCAACAGATGAACGACGAAACAGTCGCGTCGTTGGTGTGTGTGTGTGTGTTCACAGGGAACATATTTGTTGCCAGGAAAAACTAAAGTTCCATAAACTTATATTACATCCAGTATCATCATGGACGTAGAAGAAGTAGGTGCTATTTTTGCTCTTGTAGCCTGCAATAAAAAACGAAGACGATGTGATTGTAAATTTTAGATACACCCCATTTACAGTGAAAGACTTTCGCTTGGAAAGAACTATACAAGTTTTGAATTTTATAGGAATTATTCCGAAAAGTTATTTTTTACTACAGAACGAGTGTTTCTAGTTTTTACGAACTTTTGATTCTAGTGGTACAATCAATTTCTCAGCAGGAAACCAATTGTAGAAGGAGCACGATCGAACGATAGATAGGCACTATATGCGATAATTGTTCCAAAACTAGACTGAAGCCATGGACTAGTCCAAGCACAATCTGGTGAGCAACGACAGAATTGCCGTCGGTATACACGGCCAGGGTTACCACGAGGGGTTGGGGGGAGGTGGGGGGCGACGACAACGACGACGACTATTGGTACCATAATACTGACCCAGAACTTTCAGGGCCCGGTTCATAGTTCACCAGTTTAAAGTTATTTGTGATGGATGGAGGCTTCCTCCACGGTAACAACGGCACACCGGTGGTGGTGGCATAGCTGACAGTTCGGAGAAAAGCAGCTCAGTGGTTATAAGACTTAGGTTGATCATTGAAAACTACCTGTATGTCATTGTTCCCGGCACGACTAACATTTTCTTTGCCAGTTTTATGATTTTATGACAACAGTTCCGGAAACAATTCACACAACAATGTCAATGGTTCAGTCCAATCTTGGCCTTCACTTTGGATCGAAGTGCTTGTCAGTTTCACGGTGGTTTAATATATATATATATATATATATATATGTAATATTTTATATATTAAATTTGGTCTGTGAAGAAATTCGGGCGGTGATTCAAGCTCAAATAAACTATAGTTTGAATAGTGTGTGCATCTCATTTCAGTGTTTGGTGATTATTGCGTGCATTTTTGTTTGGTAAAAGCGAAAGTGAGTAAAGACGTTAAAAAAATTGTACAGACACAAGTCAGATAGTGCAAAGAGAAAAGAGAGGGCGTATCGTGTTAGTAAAGGTGACAAACGGATAAAAATGACATCATTATTTGTGAGATCTGAGCCAAGTTAGAGTGAGTCAGAACCTATCTTTGACTCTGATCCTTCGTGTTCGGGAGATGTACCAGGACAGCATATTCGAAAAAGCAAATTCCATAGCCCAAATATTCGGTCAAATTTTAAAGTATTTAAGTTTAGATGAAAGTGAACTTAAAGAAAAATGCAGTGAGTTTATCAAAAAATACAATGGTGATGTGAGTGGAAATTTGTTCCAGGAGATCACCTTTCTTCGAAAAATCCATCTCACCGTGTTCGGAAAAAAAACAGTGAACTTGTGCCGTTAAAATTGTTAAACGCTATTTATTCAAAAAATCTTCAATCAATTTTCAAACCTGTGTGTGTGGCGTTGGGTTAATTTTTTAATTTATCAGTGACAGAGTTTGAAGGAGAAAGATTGTTCAGCCGGTTAAATAACCAACTGAAAACTTTGCTAAGTGATTCGACAGGAAAAGAAAGACTTAACTCGCTGGCCCTCCTCTGTATTAAGCACGAGCTTGCATCTTAGCTGAGCTACGACAAGATTATTCACACATTAAAACTTATTGAACACATTGTGACAATGAAAAAGTGTTTAAACAATTGGTCGACTGTGTACACATAGCCTAATTACTCTACAATGTTTTAATTCAAAATATGATTAACGTGAAAATAAAGTCGTAATATTCCAATAAGGCCCCTTTATTCTTGGCAATATAATTTGAGTTTTATTGATAGGAAAAAAAAGTGAAAATGTAATACTATCTCATTCTAAACTATTTTTTAAGCATGTGGAGATAGGAGACTAGGATTGATGAAAAAGGGCTCTAGATTTAGCCTTCCTCTAACAAACACAGTAATCTTGTTTATAAGCTAGCAATTTATATATATATATATATATAAGAACTAGTAGCCTTGATAAAAAAGTTTCGTAGTTTTCTTCCTCCTATTTCTTATTGACATGACAAAGGGATGTTGTAGGTAAAGTGAGAAATGAAGTATAAGCTCGACAGAATAGAGAACTATTTCTAGGAAAAGACAAACACCTTTGTATTTTAAGCCATGAAGCCTGACAGCGATTGATATTCTCTCGCTGACCAAGGTGGCTGCCTTAAATTTAAATATAGAAACGATACTTTACGTTTAAAAACATTGATACATGACTACTAGTGAACCATCCATTCAATGGCTATGACAATTTTTTAAGGTAAATTACAGGGATCTTTATTGATCAACGCTCAAAATTAAATAATTTTCCCTTTTTTATAAGTAAGTCTATTGTATATAGGACAGGAACCTTGCAAAAACAAAGCTGGAAATGACAATATACAAAGCCATGGGTCAGTTTATTTAAAAACATAACAGGTGAAAATATTTATATAAATAACATAATAATCTGATCTTAAGCTGAGCATATTCTTTCTTGCTCTCGGGACGAAACCAAAGACACTCATCATTAACTAATCAAAACAATATAACATGATAAACAACTAAAGTTATAGAGTTAGTTCATCTAAACATACATACCCTGCAGAATTTGATCTAAAAACATATTGAAAGGTAAACTGACTCCAACTTCTAGTAACAAGAATAGATATACCTGTATCTACTAAACATATTCACTAGTTACGTGCTCCACATTATATATGTTGCATTCAAAAGCTAGCCTGCTACCGGAAACCATGACATTTGTCATAAACAGTCCTGATGGTTCAATGAACTAATCTTAGACAAAAAACTAACACGCGCCTAACTACCTAACCATAGTACATAGCCTCAAATTTATCAAATAATGATCAGTCAAAAAGAAATATATTACTAACCTAAACACACAAAGATTTTTATAATATTTAAATTGGCAAAAAAGTTCTCCAAATTATATAGAAGACATGGATAATTAGCAGAATAATTACATAATTAAATTCTTATTAAAACCTAGACTCTATCGCTTATCAAGGTAACATAGCTAAATAAGTCTCCATCATAATGTCCACTTACATTATTGAGTCTTAGTCCCTCTAAAGGCTAATGGCATCAAAGAGTGCCTTAGCTTGCCGAGCACACGCTTATATTCATTTAGATTCAGCGGGGGAAAAAGGGGCAGGTATGAATGGTCACACAATGATGTCATTTCTGTCCAATTAGCAATTAGATGACCTCATTGGCGTCTGCGCATAACGCCATGAAGTCTTGGTCTGGAATTGGGGGGTGACGAGAAGACACTATTGAGAGCCAATCACGTTCCTCAGATCACGCACGCGCTTTATACACTGCCATTCTTCTCGACGATGAAGCAACTGGTTGTAGAGTCAGGACGTCAGAGTTTTTTGTTGTGTAAGTGAACCGCGCTGACCGATGGCGCCCGTCTTCAGGCTCGGATCTAGGTTGCGCCGAGGCAGTAAAACAGGGTGAGTAGGCAAGCGAGCTAAGAGGTGGTGGTGTAGTATGGCCACGGTACACTAGCATGTCTCCTTCCTATCTTGAGGATAAATTTACTGTAACATTTATAATAGGGGGGCACACACAAGGGTCCGGATCCTCCCCAGGTGAACATGAAGTAGCCTGAAAATAAAATATTAAATAAAAAGCAATGATTTATCAATGTTAAATCACCTTAAAGCAGTGGTTGAAAATAGCCCAATATCTCAATACAGTTTTATACGAGTAATGGATTGGATTGACTATTGACTTGTAAATTATTTCCATTGAACCCCCCTAAGAAGAATTTATTTGTGCGCCCCTGAATTATAATGTATACTAAAAGGGATTTTTACCCCACCAAAGTTGATAGTGCTAGCAATGGAACTTTAAAAAAAAACCAAGATTTAAAAAATATGACATACGTGGAGCAACATATTTTTGAGGGAAGAAATATTTATTATTCTTATAAAACAATAATCTGAATAGGCGCATCTTAAATTCAAGCTGTGGAGTGGGAAAAGGAGGAGTTTGCTAAGAAACATAATAAGTGGGAAGGTGTTTGATTAAATTTTTAAAAATATATAATTTATTAATACTAAAAAAATATCAAAATCCAATAAAGTAACAAAAAAAGTAACGTGACTGTTGCTGCCAAACGGATTTTTTTTCCAATATTGGAAAATTATTGAATAATTTGCTACTTCCTATTTCTTAATTTGAAACAGCACCGCTGCTAGGATTAACTTTCAACACTTTTCAGTACGTGTGCTGTGCTTACATTTCTATTTTTATTTAAATTAACTTTCATTTTATAAGCCGACTGATTTTATCAAAACACGAAAATTTCTATGAGCGATTGCGAAAGGGCCTACCAATTTTGCCAGGAAAGGCATTTTCACATAATTTCCATGGTTCTTTCCCATATCACAATTGATATGGGACCGATCCCCTCGGAAGGAAGTTGTACTATCACTCAAGAAAAATCCGTTGACGCCGGCTGGGTTTGAACCCACGAATATGGGGCCCTGAAGCTATCAATTTACCCCAATACCACTGAGATCTACCTACCTCTGCTTAAAATACGCGGATAAACTCAAGAGGAAATTGTTTGTGACTTGCGATGAAACTAATATTATATTCATGTCACCGCCCACGCCCGCCTGTCTTACATGTGAGATCAAAGTCAAAGAGCCGCACTCACATGTTGAAAGAGCCTTAAGATGGAGTGCTTGAGCTTAGGGAAGTATTTTTGAAGTTTTTATAACATAAACATTTGTTGGCCAAAATCACCACTTCACACTTTCTTCACTTTCAGATATGCGTATATGATAATTACGCTAATGTGTCCGAAATAAGGAAGGTTTAACTTAGATGAAATGTACCCACATTTGCGTGGTATAGTTTATTTAAGATAAGGCACCCGACCGTGATTAGAACCCCGATCTCCCCATCATAGGCGATCTAATCTACTGTGAGAGTGACGCCCTAGAGTAGACCACGCAGCCACCGGGGTGGGTTTCTATTGTTGAATGACCAAATATTCAGGTGATATTATTAAGACTTTTATCGTTAAATGTTGTCTTCATTTTTGTAAGCGACTTGCCAAGTGCTGTGTTCAACAAGACATAGTGATAGAGATCTATATTGTTTAACCTTCGGGGACTGGAGCTAACAAAAATAAGATAAGAACTGGCGCCGTTGCGATTTTGCAGCATCCTATAATGTTCTAAATAATAATCAAAAACACATACTTTAATACATGATATTATTAGTGAAGCAACATAATTAAATAAATATTTGAATGATATTTTGTTTAGTAAATATTATAAAAAAAAATTACAATAATGTTAAACTGTTACAAAAACTTAGCTCTAAAAGACTTTTCTTCCTTGAGTTCCTTCCTTCAATTCGTATTTTTACGTGTAATAGCGACAACACATGAATAACAACTACAGAAAACTAAAGCTACGCGATAGAACATGTAGACAAGTGGAAGAACTTGCAAAGTAAACAAACATACGGTGGCAAGAGCCAGACGTATGATATCCCGACTGGTACCGTTGCGTATTCGAAACATTCCTGCATAGTGCCAGTTAAAACTCCCGTATCTCATAAAATAAACTTTTTTTTAATGTTTGATAACATCATACTACGCAGCAGGAACTAATTGAGGGATACTTGGAGGCGATCCGATCCAACTACCTTTAATTTAATTTTTTTACAGCTGTTGAGAAAATGCAACAGCTCCAGTCCCTAGCGTTAAGTTGATTCGTAACACGCCGGTGATAACGTAATTAAATTCTACCATCACGTGGTGTATATATATAAGTAAATAACATTTCAGAATTGAACACCCTTAGATTTCCCTTAGTACGTTTGCAATGTTTCAATCTTCTAGGTCTATTGTTTGGTAGCTACCCATACAGGGGTTCAAGCAGTCTAAGGCGTAAGACTCACATTATGTATAAAAGTAAAAGGGTCATTCTACAGAAATGGTAAATAATAGAGTTTCGAAATGAATGTAAAAAAATGACTAGGAAATTTTTTGAAAAAATTACAGCAATTAGATCTTAAAGTGTAAATTAATGTGAAAACAATAGCAAAGCTGAAAATTTCAATCCTCATAGAATATTTAAATTATAATTTTACGCATCACATGGAGTTGAAATAACAAACATGGAGTTGAGAATACTAGCACAGAATTAATATAAATAAATACAAAAAGTATTATTTGAAATTACTATGAAGTGTTTTAATGATTAGAGTATTACAATGTATATTTTGTACATTTAATTCAAATTATAAGTTTTATTACATCTGAATTAACTTGTGACAAAGCAAGCTCTAAAACTTTGAAAGTCCAGGACCCCTAATTTTGAAACTTGCGGAAATATTCGCTTGCGAGCTAACTCGCAACTCATGAACTCGCAACTCATGAACTCGCAAATCGCAGGCTGTACTAAAACAGAGCTAATTTTGAAAGGTTTCTACTGTCATGCGAGTCGGTGTAGTGTTGTTTCGCTTCCGACTGAGTTTTCAATCCGACAACACTGTAAAACCATGACGTGTGCCAAAGGATTGAGGCGTTGAGATACCACAACACGACATTATACAAGATACTTAACACTATTATTGTATTGAGTGCATCATGTAAATCGATTTGTTTGGTTTTATTAGGAAACCATCTTCCCTTTGTATACATCTACGCTTGTTGTAACAAAAAATTTCCAAGTTATATGAGTATATGTAAAACCGTTCTTACATATAATGTTCATTTTAGCACACTTGGTAGCGTGCTTGATTCACAATCAAATTACCACGAGTTCGATCCCACCCCAAGTAGAGATATTTTAATTTTTTTTGTCTGAACTCAAATCACTTTTTAATAATTAGAATTCAATAAAATATTTTATTTTCGCCTCTATTTTTAAACATAAATATGCCCTACAGATTTTTATTATTAGAATAATAATTAGCTTGCTTAGCCTTATTTTAAAATGTGTACATTTTTACGTCATAAAACCCATTAATTTAAATCTAAATAATCACCTACATACAAAATTTCAAAATTAATGTATATCTTAGACTCTGAAGTGGGCCTACCGTTTTTAATTTACTACCTTTTTAAATTAGTTTTAAGGACTATTATGTTAGTCTACGCAGGCTCAAATACCTTGTATACTTCTATAAAAAACATTTAAAACAAATTATATGCTTACTAATACGATACTTTAAAATTAAAGTTTAAAGTCCCATAAATAAAAA
>CABFWB010004800.1:0-25778 GCA_902151455.1 Timema bartmani | reverse complement strand
ATTATCAAGCTATTACTATTGGTGTGCCTCCACGTTTTTATAATTGATTTCTTTCAAAGTTTACTATAATTTTAAACAAAAGTTTCCCAAGAAGTTGGAGTTGGGACACACCATGGAGTTGAGAAAACTGATAATTTTTAATTTTTCAATTAATGTTATTGATTATAAATTGTCAATAACACATGCTTATTATAAACATTAATGTTCAATCAACTAGGTATAAAGTTTAAATGAGATAATATAAACATTTATTATTACTAATCGAAAGGGATTTAATGTTTCCTTTTTTCATAGAATCACCCAAAAATAATTGTACGAGAGACACATCCATTAGTTTACCTAAGTAGTTGTACCAGGCTTAAGATTTAAATGGTCCTTCGCTATCCACACTGGTGATCATGCAGCTCAACACATCAGGCTCACAGTAAGTGAAATAACAAAAATCAAGACTACCTTAAGTTTGCTCAAACAAGTTTCCGCTTTCTAGGTTTCTTGGTTTTCTAGCTAGATGATTCGATGGTCACAATGTATAAAACGTCAGGCTAACTATATATTTTATTAAATAAAAAAAGTCTTAGGGGTACCCCCTAAAGAATTTCCTAACCACTTAGGCAAATATTATAATTACTTTGCTAAATGAGTTTAATGATACACTTCCCAGTAGTTACGTATTATATTTGTCTTAATTACTCCTGAGGTGAACTGTAAACACCATACCATACTCTACACCCTAACCTCTAAACTAGAGTGAACCGATGTAAGGGCTTACAGAAATTACATTAGTAATTGTGTGGGACGCCGTCTGAAGAGTTTACCTCACTCAGGCATGTCGGTACACACAATCACTTACCTCGGAACCACCAGGTGTCATAGGACATATAGAAATGGAAGTATATTGTGCCAGTGTATTTAACTTATTGAACAGAGACTATTAGATAGTCGCTATTGAAGATAGTAAAATGTGATATGATATAACAATATATTAGAGTGAACAAAACAATGAGACGTACCCTCTTACAAACTAGACAATGGTTCAAATACATACTTGTTGGGTCGCCTCCAATACGATATATAGTAAATAATTTTCGTAATAATAAAATAAAATAAAAAATAAAATTTCTTATTTAAATAAGATTTAGATTATTTCCAAGTGAATAATCAATAATTAATTGTAAAAGTTTATTGTTGAAAGGTATTTAATGTCTTTAAAAAAACAAGTTAGGTAATATTTAGATAAATTCATTTACAGTCTTCAAAATGGGTCCATAATAGAAAATTATGAGAATCAATATAACAAATCTGACTCAATAATATTTAATAAGCTATATATTCATTTAGATTTATAGATGCCGAAAGGTATTTAAAATATCTTAGACGTAACAAATCATATTATAATGTTTATATATATCGTAAATAAACACAAATTAAATGTAAACAGAACAGACCCAACTCAATATCTATTAGATAGTCGTGGTATCATTCATATTAAAATAGTTCTAGACCAGTTTGTAAAAAGAATAACGTTAGTATGTTTATTAAACCTAAATATTTAAAATCCATAGTAATTATTATTATCACATTTAAAGATTAAAAACAAACCCTTTGAGTAAATAAAAATATTAAATAGTTTCCCTTATCAGGCGAGTGACTCATGAGGCTCTTGGCGACACTATTATTAAACAATCCATTTTCCGTAGCAGATTTTAGCTATTCTTTTACGATGTGTATTGTATGTGTATTGTATCCAGAGGTTTGAAGACCTATGTTTGGTACAGTACATTGTACACCCCTGCCTGGAGTTACACCAAGTATACAAGCAAAATATCGCCATCCTGGTTCTAGAAATACAAATACCGGTGGTTACTGTGCTTGCGGCATCAAGATATATAAACGTAAAATATAGTAGGCCAGGAGGAAGTACACCTAACTTTCTCTTCGTGTACATGGGTCTATTCAAAGTTTCAGTTTGATATTTTTCATGGTTTCATTAACATCCGTGATAGTGATCATTCATTCCAACAAATAAGCCTAGCAATATAATATGTACACCTAAAAATATATGTGTGCATATTCTAAAGTTAGATATGCTAATATCTCACTTTCTCTTCTTTTTGGGTATTTTTTTTAGCTATACACATATATCGTCACGTGGTTTAAGGTTTAAATCCTAAATATTTTGTGAGAGTAAAGATATACTTCCGTGATGCACACCCTAAGATTTTCTAAGACACGTAAGTTCATACAAAATCCAAGATTTTTTACCCTTGGCCATTTAGCTAACCGAATTGGTGGTCAGGATGTGACGTTGTCACAGACATGAATGTAAAGAAGACAATTTGGACTCACCTAGCCTGGTCCCCTTTTGACTGGCCTGCTTCACGGCTCCGAAAACACGCGCACTGATCAACATCATGCATACTACTAAACGTCCGTGGCTCGAAGTACAACTCCGAGCTAGACTCGAACAAATGAACATCGAGATTGCGCAGTCCCATATGCGCCAACGACTGTGTTCTGGTGAAATAAGAACTATCCACCGGCGCGTGAATTTGAATTATTACGAGGCTAAACGAGACTGTTCTCGAAGCATGTGCACGCCCCTTCCCCTGTCCCATCTGTGTTTCCCGCCGTATGTGAACACGTGACAGACTTTGTGTTGTATATAACGGCTGGACTGTGTAGTGATGTCACTCATTTCTCTGCGCTCAATTAGGTGAGACACTTGTCTTAGCTTTAGACTTAGTCTATATTCCGTCGTATCAAAATTATGTTTGGCTCTTCATGTTCAAAATTTATATGTTTCGGCTTTATTTACTTATACGTTACTCAAATTTAATTTCTTTAGAGACTGCTGAATTTGCCTGTCAGCCATTATGGATTGTTTGATATTTAAACTCCGTTTCCTATTTTTGCAGACCCGCCTTGTCCGCCTCACGGACGGGTTTGGGATTTATTACGCCGCCATCTTGGGGCGCTAGTTATCTTTCTTAACGTTAAACTTATTGAAATGTTTGGTTTGCTTGTCAAAGTTTTAAGGGTTTAGTCTTTTTGTAATTGTAGAACTTGTTGTTCAACTTTGGGGCCGCGAGCCCGCGCACTTAGCGCTTCGGCCAAGTTTATAGTTAGGTTGATCTAATTTGAATGGTGTCTGTTATAACTGATTAGGTTGATTTAATTCATTGTTTGTAATGGCAGCTAGTAATTATTTAACATGCTCATGTCGAATTTGTATCGGCACCGATGAGTTGTGTACACCTATACTTTTTGTCTTTGTTTAACCTTTTTTAGTTAGGTTAGTCGCCTTCTGCGCTGGGTCAATTTTATATGTATTCTTTATTATTGTCTTTCTGTTTCTCTCAAAGACTTGGGATCTTGCCCCATTATTTATTATTTCAATCAGTCCTTGTTGACTTTTTCACTCGGCTACTTTTTGTATGTCTCACTTCTATATTTCTACGAGTTGTATGTTATGAATAAAAAAATAAACTCTCTTGTAATCAACCTACCTTTTATTTATAGTGTGGTGAACCTTAAATCAAAGGGGGGGTTACAAGGAGGTCTAAGATATTAGACTCGTGGGTCTGTGTGTATAAAATATATCATGATGTTCACACCCTCATGTTTTCTTAAGTAAATATTCAACATTTCATGTTTATAGGTCCATGGATTTTGGAGCTGCCTGAAAAGGTTGTCAAAGCGTCAAGTTCTGAATATACTGTGTGTAAGGTAAAAAAAAAAATCCCAAAGTAAACACAACCCGAGTATGTAGAAACGAAACATTTGAGAACCACTAAACATTGAAACTTGCGAGAAGTCTCACTAGCAATCAATCTCACGACTTATGATCTCGCAAACTGCACGCTGTACCAACACAGAGCTAATTTTGAAATGTTTCTACTGTCGTGCGAGTCGGTGTAGTGTTGTTATTTCGCTTTCGAGTGAGTTTTCAATCTGATAACACTGTAAAACCATGACGTCATAAGGGATTGAAGCGATGGGATACAACGACGTGCCATTGTACAAGATACGTAAACGAAAGTAAATAATATTATTGCATTGAGTGCACCATATAATACGATTTATTTGGTATTATTAGGAAACCATCTTCAAGTATCAGTTAAACGTTTACGTTTTTCACTAGCTCATTTGTTAGCGTGCATAATCTATGACGCTGCAGCTTCAAGAGATCAATTTTTTATATTATAGTTTCGTCTGAGTAAAAAAATCACCTCTTAATCTGAATTTAGTAGAGCACTATTTTATTTCGTAACTACTAAAACAAACAAAAATATAGCCTAAAGGTTTTTCACTATGCCAATAATAATTAGCTTGCTTAGCCTTATTTTTAAATGCTCATATTTTTACTTCATAAAACCCATTAACCTGGTTTTAAATAATCATCCGCATACAAAAATCTCAAAAAAAATATACTATTTTTAATTTAACACGTTTAATTATTTTTAAAGATGAATATTCGAATAGTCTACGAATACCTTGTATTTTTTTTATAAAAGTAATAAAAACAAATTATATCCTTACTAATACAATTTTAATTGAAAGTTTTTTTTTTCAGTTTGATAAAATTACATAAATATTTAAAGAGTAAGGATTGAACACTAGAACCCTAATACGTGGGGATATTACGCTGCTAAATCAACCAAATTTGCAAATTTCGAATAGAGGGAGAGTATTAAGTTACTGTATATTATTAACGTTTCACAAAAACAAATATTTTTACTGAAGGGTTGAATGAATCGTCCAAAGCAATAATACTTTTTTACATCTGTAAACCTAAATAATTATACAATGTACAATTTTTGTGTTTACTTTTGTTAAGCTGCAAAGTATAAGATTATAATATATACTGATGTAAAATGTTCACATGAATAATATGATGGATAAACATATTAATTTAAAAGGTGTTTGTCTATATCACACATAATTTAAAATATTTGGATTTATGCCACACCTGTTTTTTGGTCAGCAGTTTCCACTGCTTTAAAGGCTTTTCCTTTGCCTCAACAAATCCTTTCAATCAATCATTAGTGTTTCCTATTTCACTAAGTCATGAATCAGCACAATAATTTTAAAAAACATACCTGAATATTATTTGATTAAATATGTGTGTCCAGTTTCATAGTCAGACTTAGTGCGGCTCAAAACCAAACACAAGGTGACACACACCTTGTCCTGAAATGAATGGGCTAGTTTTGCAAATTAATCTGGTCCATTCCAATCTGGCCCAGGTTGGTCATCTTGAATTTATTATAACGCCGCATTTGAGGCTTACTAAATCTGACTATGAAACTGGCTCATGAAGATGAATAGAGCACGTATAAAACTGCAATTAGTTTAAACTATATAACTATATATAACTATATATTTTCAATAGGAGTTTGCATTTCTCTCTAATTCAATTTTCCACTTTTCTTGCGTTGGACTAAGTTTTTTAGTCAAACTTGAGCTGTCAAAAAAATGTCACTTTCTCTTCTTTTGTCCACATAATGGTTGAGTGTAAAACTAATATTACATGTTTTCTCTTATTATCATCTTTTCATTCTTATCTGTGCAAAGCTGGATTTGGTATGAAGATAAGTTTCTCGCTCAAAGAGGATATAAGCACGACATGATTGTATCAGAGAAAATGTTTGAAAATCAGTCATCAGAAAAATTTCCACTAATCTTAGATCAAGAATTAAAATCAAGATATTTCCATGAGTTAAGACCATATTAAATCTACATATAAAGTGTGAAAAAAATCCACTTAAAATTTTAGATTGTAGACTACCACGACATCCACCTAGAACCTTCACTGGCGAGTGCAGTTGTTCATTCTTACCTTGCTTTCCGTCTCTTGTTCAGTGAAGGCAAGATAGTGGAAGTGCCTCAGTAGTCTCAGAGTCACTGGGTTTCTTCCTCCACCAGGTGGTCCCATTGCACCAACAAATATCACATCGACGATGCTGCGGAACTCCCCGATATTTCTTCGGTCATACCAGCCTAGGAAAAAAAAACCCAGTCAGTTTTAATCTAAAAGCTCGTTTAACTAGTGATTTCATAAGAAACCTTCACAGCTATGTCCACGATACTCTGAAACTCCCCGATATTTCTTTTACCAGCCTATAGAAGAAAACAGTCATCATAGAATCTATAGCCCCATTTCAACGTTGGCTTTATAATAAACCTATAATGTTCAGCTAGTAGCCCATATTCTAGTCAGCAAAATATCTATTTTTCAAAGTGAACGATTGTTTTTAGATAAAATGTTACATTTTCATTTAAAATGAAAACAAATCATCACGAGACAGGCAAAACTTTTTCTTTGAATAAAAATAGAAAGATCCATATTTTATTATCTCTTAAAAGAAACAAATTGGTCATGTTCACACATTAGATTACAATTCAGAAAATAAGGTTGGTGGGACTACTTTATGGAAATACTAGCATTATATTTTTTGATTGATTTGATTGATTTAGGCACATTAAGTAGATACAAGTGCCGATGACTGACCAAGGTTTACAGGCCTATTCTATTAGACTGAAATTAGATTTGTATGAGAGTGAGACATGTGTGGGAGCATGTTATAAGCTCCGCCTCCTTACGGGGCAGAATATGCTAACCGCTGATTTCTAACAAAAAACGTTGTGGGAGAAGAAAATGTACAGGCTTCGATGCCTATCCAATAATTCAGACTATGTCTTGACTAAGGGTCTAGCTGACCGGTTGATTACCTCATTCCCTGCCTCTTGCCCACTCATATGTGGTAAACATACTGCCCAGAGTAGCTCTACCTGTGTGTATGAGCCAATCTGACTTTATTGGCTCTGTATATGAACCTGATGCCTTAAAAATAACTGTCCAGCTATACGTATGAGTCTCCTGGGATCCTGCTAATGAGCATATCTAACAACGTGTTTGGTTATCATTGGAACCAGACGCCATAGTTTGTACGCCCACCAATCCTGCCATGTGCATGAGCATAGCTGACAACTTTATTGACCATGTCTGCGAACCAGACGCTTTAGTCTGTATGACTATCGATACAGTCATGCGTAGCTAGCCTTTCGCCTCCTGCTGCCAGCTCCATCCATGCATGAGTGAATAATTGACAGCTTGATTAGCTCTGTATGTGAACCAGAGGCCTTAATCTGTATGTACACCAATCCTTTCATGCGTATGAGCATAGATGACAACTTTATTGGCCCTGTCTGTGAATCAGACACCTAGTCTATATGCCCACTTATCCTGTCATGAGTATGAGCATATCTGACAACTGACCAAATGCCTTAGTCTGTATGCTCACCAAAGCGGCAGTAGTTATGACAAATACTGACGTTGATATGTGAAAATATTAGTTCAACGGTAAACAGATCACGAAATAATATAGTATGACTACCGTAAAGATTAGTTCACTGGTGTGTGAACGGTAAATAAGCCTGTTAAAGCTGGTTGGTTTTTTCGGGGTTGAGTGTGTTAACCTTTTCTCAGTGATGCGTTTCTTCATTCTCTGCCTCCTTGTTATGATGCGAGAGTGTTGCGGGTACACAAACAAACATATATAGATACATATTATAAACTCTTACCATCTAATTTAAATGCTAACAAGGTATGATATGACAGTATAAAGTCTCTACGGGTTCATTAAATTGATTTCTTCATCCAGGTACTATTTACAGAAAAAAATCAGCAATTGTGGATGCATCTCCATAACCTCCAGTGGCATTATTCAGAGTTGTTTCCAAAACTCACAAATTAATCTTAGAGCAGGTTTGGTAGCTCAATCGGGAAGGTTAATTTTAAATGGTCACTAGCAAATTACGTGTAACAATGCCTTTATATGGAGATGACCGACCATTTCGTAGGGTATTGGTAGAGGGCATGACGTATGGGTACAGAACTGTGATTGGCTGCTATTTATAGCACTGGTTAAGTACAGTGCTGTGATTGGAAGTTATTAATAGCACTGGCTTAGTACAGGGCTATCACCTCCACCTTCCCAAGCTACACCCCTTTCCACATCCCTGAGAAAATTTCCCCTCCATTTCCCCTCTGGTTATTTCCATGACGACATGGAGTTAACGACCTGTTGTACTCTGTCCTTCAATGTCCTAAAGGTTTATTTCAGGAGTTTTTTCCGTTGTTTTCTATGTGGAAGTGGGTTTTACCTGATTACTCATACCTAGCGCCAGCTTGGCGGCTCGACAAGACAAGTCACCTTGATCTGTGTGACGTCATCATTGCGTGTGATGTTATAACACTCCCCTCTAACCTGGAAATAAGTTTTTACTGATGACCTATAACTGGCGCCAGTTTGGTGGCTTGACAAGACAAGTCACCTCAATTTGTGTGACGTCATCAATGCGTGTGATATCACAACATTCCTCCTTTCCCCCAGCAATGGGTTTTCCCTGATGACTCATAACTGGTGCCAGTTTGGCAGCTCGACAAGATAAGTCATTTCGATCTGTGTGACGTCATCATTGCATGTGATGTCGCAGCACTCCCCTTATATGTGGTAATGGGTTTTCCATGATGACTCATACGTGGCGCCAGTTTGGCGTCTCGACAAGACAAGGTTGTTAACTATTGTGACAAAAAGTAGGATGGTTCAAAAGAGAAATGTAGATGTTCCTGGGCTTACCCGTTTATTCCCGGTAGTAAAGTGGTAGTTCAAATTATTTCGTAATTATTAATATATTCAGCCGACAACTTAGATTATGCATTAGCATGTCTGTCCACTGAGTGTGGGGTCCAGGGTTTGATTCCCGTCATGGTTGAAAATGCTGGTTTAACCTTTCAAAGTGACAAATTAATGGCAGGAGGGAGGACTGAATGTTGTGCATGTCATAATCTTCAAACTAGTACACACATTGAAGAAAAGAGACGGGATTACAGTCATTTATATCTTGTGAACTGGCTAGGCGCTGTTATATACGCTAATTTGATAGAGTTGTGGAATTTAACAAACCCACATTTGCGTGAAAAGAGAGTGGTGAACCGTCAATGGAAAGTTGTTCTTAGTAAACTTGACAGACAGACCCACTCTCGTTTTTTGATTCTTGAACCCCACATCACTGGCTGTTCGATATATTGTGAGGATTACGCCTAACGAACACTTATAAAAGTTATAAAAAATAGTAGGTGATGGAAATTAAGTGTACAGCATTTTCGTATAGGTAGAATGGATATTCACACCACCACACTGTCTAAGGCGTCAGGCCCACTATCTCTCCACGCATATGTGGGATTCCTTCAATTTACTTACCCCTTAAACTAATTTTCATTGTTTCAAAATAAAATAATTATGTTGTTACAAACCTATGTCAAATATAATCATTTGAGCTGGAGACTCTTAAACGACCAAATAGGGTGGCAGCCAGTGGACCTGGATTTGAAACCCTGCAGTTTAGTATACTGCGAGAGTGCTGTCTTAGACCTGTGGCTCGCAATTAATTATTCTAGAGTAATTTATAGTGAGACTACCTAGCGGTACTGATTTGAAATCCACGATCCAGAAACCATCCAAAAGATCACTGGTTCACCACTTGGCTTGGAGAAAAAAGAATAATTTTAATGTGATTAATTCCCTTGTTTCAACTGGTGACAATCGATCCATGAACATTTGTTTCCATAAGAAGAATCATTACCGATTGTTCTTGGGCATCAAATGTAAATTATTGTTCAAGTAACCCGTTTAATAAAGATTCCGAGACCATTAATATATTTATGACCTCTTTCCGGACGAATGGTGGTACATTCCCCCACCCCACTGAAATTGACTGTCTTTATGGTCTATATATGAATGACCTGTGACTACACGAGTAATTTTTATGTATTTTTAATTCAAATAAGTGTAAAGCGATTTTAAACTACCGTAAACTACTGTAATATAAAGATTTAATAACCCTGGTGCTTGATTAACCTATTAAGAGTATTGCAAACCAAAATAATAATACGTTTAGAAACAAAAAGTTTTTTGTTTACCAGGAAAAGTTTGTTAAATAACATACATGCACACAGTTTGCTGAACACTGCGTACCAGATACAGTAACCACGTGGTATAGCGCGATTGTTTCATACTCAACTTTGATACTACAACGTACGTTTGTTACAAACATACTATTTTATTAGTTATAAAATAATAACACAATTTTATCGAAAATCTACTCAAAGCCGCCATTCTATCTCTCTCCATCCACGCTAATGAGGTTACGTTCCCTCACTGCGTCGGTTGGCTGTTTATGTCACAGGTCTTACCATGGTAGACGGATGGTGTACTTCCCTGAGGGTCTATCCCCTGTGGCTATACCAGCTAATTGCCAAGTTAACCCGCTTCGGTGACGTAGTTTGCTAACATACTCGCTCGTGCTGAGCTAGACCACCGAGGATGGAGAGATCGAGGTTCGAATCTAGTTTGGGTGAACTGGGGTGGTTTTACACTCTCCCTCCACGCAAATACGGGCTCACTTCCTCTAAATTCAAACTTCCTAATTCCTAATCCATTATCGTAATTAGTATTTAAGCGTATAAACCGAATGGGTAATAAGACGCGTTGCTAGAATGTGTCGAGTTCGTGTGATATATAAAAAATATGTGTGCCAGACCACCAGGTAATTACATTTAATTTTTCGGTTAAGAAACAGGTTTTTATAGTTAGTTATGGGAAGATAGGGGTTTGATCCCACAGCAAGTTATTTTTGGGTAAATTTTCATAAATCGTTTTCCACTTTTAACTCTGGAAATTTTAGATACATACCCTTAGTAAATGTAATTTATTCAGCTTTACTTCTTTCTTGTGATAAATATTAGTTTATAGAACGATTGGAAGCTAATGTCAGTTTACAATACCCACATATATGTTTTAATAAATATTCAGGATAAGCTAAACAAATCCACGACATAGTATTCAACCTAAAGGATATATTTTAGATTCCTTCATCTGCGTCGAGCGTATTTAGGAAGGTTTTTCTATTAGACTTTCCACTCTCCCTTCGTGCAAATATAGGTACACTCACTCTAATTTAGGATTGAGGTTTAAGTGGCTTTTTTGTTTTGTGTAAATGTTATTAAAATGTCAACAAAATATAGTTTCGAGCATTAAATGATTTTTTTAATAAATTTCTTTGTTGTGTAAATGCTGTTTTGTTTTTGGTTGGCATTTCTAATATTGAGTCAGGCTCCTCATAATTGTATGTGGTATTACTTATGAATTTATGTAAAAGTTATATATTATTTCATCAAAATATATTTGCAAATATTAAATGATATTTAAAATAAATTCATAATTGTATTTAATATAACTTATGAATATTTGTAAATGTTATTTGATCAAAATATATTTGCGAACAATAATTTCTTTGTTGTGTAAGTGGCTAATTTATTTTGGGTGAATGTTATTTACTATGTCAACAAAATATAGTTTCGAGCAATAAATAATTTTTATTGTTGTTTGAATGCTATGTTTTTAGTTGGCATTTCTAATATTGATTCAAGGTCCTCATAATTTTATTTGATATTACTTATGAATTTATGTCAATGTTATATATTATTTCGTCAAAATACAGTTTCGAACATTGAATAATATTTAAAATAAATTCAAGGTCCTCATAATAATTGAATTCAATATTACTTTTGAATTAATGTAAGAGTTATATTTTGGCAAAAAAAAGATCAGAACGTTAAATGATCTTTAACATAAAACTTCTTTTTGTTGTTATAAGTTGCTCAAGGAATACCTAAAATAGCTGTTTCTAAAGTAATTAAATCTTTTTTATTCTATCCTTGGTTAGCAATCTACCGTCACAGCAGCTACAATTTATAAATAAGTTTATTAGTTTGTGTGTGTGAGTGTGTATTTGTGTGTCTGTGCCCAGCTTTAACTGATTTTTGATTTTGACTTATTTTCACTCTCGCAAATGCAGGGTACACTCAACCACGGGAAGGAAGCATTTGATTGGACGCCCATTCTAACAGACATTATCAGTGCTATACATTGAGGTTCAACTCCCTGTGGGCACGCCGTCTAAATGTCTGGCTCATCTAATTCTGGTGGAGGGGACTCGCATATCGGGGTACACTCTACCACAGGAGGTAATCATTTGATTAGACGCCCGTTCTAACAGACATTAGCGGTGTTAGCCCCACGAAAGATATCGAGGTTCTAATCCCTTGTGGCCACGCCATCTAAATGTCAGGCTCATCTTATTCGAGTGGGGGTTTTGCAAATGCGGGATACACTCAACCACGGGAATGAAGTATTTGATTGGACGCCCATTCTAACAGACATCAGCGGTGCTAAACCCACGAAAAATATCGAGGTTCAAATCCCTGTGGGTACGCCTTCTAAATGTCAGGCTCATCTAATTCTGGCGGGGGGATGTTGAAATAAAATTCCTGCTGGGTAAACTGTTGGTAGTTGTCCCTCCAGGCCAAATGCTGAAACATTTTCTTAATCATCTCTACCACACTACCATAGTTAATATATAGACGTTTAGCCTAAAGATGTGTGTAACTCATCTAGTTATGGCGAGGGAGTCGGGGTTTTGATTCCCCGCTGATGTTTACTGTCACTAGTTTTCACTAAATGGTTTCCTGTGTAACTCATCTAGTTATGGCGGGGAAGGTCGGGGTTTCAAATCACCTCTGAGGTGTACTCTTACTAGTTCTCACTAGATGGTTTCCCTCTCCCTCACTCTACGTAAATGCTGGAACACTTCTACCTTACTCCTCCCTACCACTTAAAATGTTGGAACATTTTCTTAATCTTCCCTACCACATTATCTTAATTAATTATAGACACTTAGCCAGAAAGGGTGCTTGTAACTCATCTAGCTTTGACGGGGACGTCATGGGTTTGAATCTCGCTTGTGTGAACTGGGGAGGTTTTCTACTCTCCCTTACTTCACGTAAACGTTGGAACATTTCTACCTTACCAAACAATATTTTCACTAAAAGTGGTCCATGTTGGTATAGCGGATACCTACATCTACGCATGTCAACGGACGATTCCAACAACCAGTTTTAGTATACTTTTTGTGGTGTGATAGTGGCACATAACTGAGGCTTTCATTTGGAGAGACGCCCCTGATTGTACTTAATCAGAGCTGTGTCAATGCTCTCTAGTTGCAACATCACCCTAATGAGCCATGACGTCACCGGGAATAACCCGTTGCAGAAGGAGGGTTGCGACATCATTTAAGTTCGTGATCTATTTCTGTCTCAACTTGTCTTGTAAACCCACCAAACTGGCGCCAGGTATGAGTCATTATAGAAAACCCACTAATACATATAAGGGGAGTGTTGCGACATCACACGCCATGATGACGTCACACAGATCAAGGCAACTTGTCTTGTTGAGCCGCCAAACTGGCACCAGGTATGAGTCACCAGGGAAAACCCACTTCCACAAAAAGACCAATGGAAAACTCTCCAGAAATAAACCTTTGCGGCATTGAAGGAGCAACAGAGGACAACAGGTCTTTAACTCCATGTCTTCATGGAAATAACCAGAGGGAAAATGGAGGGGAAATTTTTCTCATGTATGTGGAAAGGGGGTCAACTTGGAGGGGGTGGGGGGAAAGTACTTTACTCAGCCAGTGCTATAAATAACAGCCAATCATAGCGTTGTACTAAGCCAGTGCTATAAATAGCAGCCAATCCAGTTCTGTACTCATATGCCCTGTCATTTACTGGTATTGTCCTGCACATAATTCTTGCTGTTTGGTTTTGGTGGTATCCTTAAGCCATGTACAGATTGGTGTGACGTGTAATGTAAGAAATGGTGTAATACAACACGAATGCTATGGACGTCACATGAGCACGCTGCGAATATTCTGATCCACTCAGTCGCTGCAAATATGCCAAACAGACGGGTTGAAAGTCGCTGGTACTGGTTTTATTTTTATGTATTTAATGATGGAACTTAAACGTCATCGTTGGTAGAAAACTCAACTCTATAAAAGGATACAGGGTTCATATTTAATTTTAGATTTAAAGTGTCAGAAAATTAATGGATTATATAAAAACCAACTGATTTTGAGCATTTAATAACATTAATAGGACAAAAAATGATACGCTAATGAAGTCATTCATTTCAGTTCAGTAGTATTAGTATTCAAGAATAACTTTGGTAAATAATAATTATGTAATAAGTATATATGTAATAAATACCTTTTCCAGTACCCTAGATATTTTTTGTCTTGCACTTTTCTCTTCGAAACGACGCTAGCAAACATATCATTTTTACTTTACATTCCTCTGCATCAATCTACATAAAAGTACTAATTTGTAACTAGGCAACATTCTTCAATTATTTCTATATTAATATAATCTGGGTGTTTTGAGCTCCACAAATTATCTTTACTTTGTATATATCGATCAATTCAAGCGAATTCTCTTCACTCCACATATTTGTAACTTTAAGAAGTCAGTCTAACTATGTAAAGTAAGTAAGTAGATTTCGATAAGTAAATGAAACCTGAAAGAAATTAAGTAAGTAAACAGACCACCATTCACAAATTCACCACGAATCACGTCCAAACGTACACTGCGAGCTCCTTTGTGTTCGCTCTGAATTCCGACAGCTGACGAATAAGAACGAGCATTACATCACACTCTCGTTGTGCGTCCAAACTAACAAATAGCTATACATTACAACATCAATTACATTACACGTCACACAAGTCAATAAGCAGCTTTAGGTGCGTTTTGAAGGGTTTCTCCATAGTAGTGGACTTGAAGCTGGTCTCAGTTCGAGGGTTCCTGAATCTAATAAATGTGTAGACCACAAAATCTCCGGAAATGATATGGGTTGGTCCATTTATAACACAAACCGACTTGTAACATGGTCACTGCATTTGACAAGGAGAGGTTTCTTAGCAGTACTCTATTCCCTGAGATGAGTGGTGCTTTCATTTTGGTTTGGCACCTCTCCAGGTACCAGTGTTTTTATTAATCTTGATTCGTTTGAGCTTTTTATCGGAGTAGATTGAGTGCCTCCACTCAGGAAGGTGCCTGGGCTTTGCTGGGAGGTTGAGCTCCTTCCAGGCCCACCCAATATCTAGGTTGGTGAAGTGTCTGCTTCAGCAGGACTTTAATTAGGCTTATGTTGGTGGCAACATACCTTCTATTCCGTAGGCTAAACCAGATTTGAGGCAATGCTTTGTCCCAATATTTATGCTCTTTGTTCTGGAAGTGGGCTTGGAAGCCGGGCTTTAACTCTTGTTTCAGTGATACGTGGGGTTCTCCTGTGAATGATAGCTCACAGTTGTTCACTGTGTCGTTTGCCAGGATCTGTACAGTTCCTACATGCCTTAAATTGGGTCTGTGGGTCATTATCGTTAACAATGGCCGCAAGGTATTCTCCTCTGTGTACGGCCTCGTGTAACTTCACTTTTTTCAAGCAAAACCATGATCATTCTTTGGCAGGAAATCTATGTGGAACCAATACCTTCACTAACATCAAGAAACTGTACGTATGTAAAGAAATGACAAAACAAGTATATCAATATTTGAGGGCATGTGACACATACTCTAAAATAAAGATCGTTGGATAAATAACACACAATCCTATCAATACACACAGTCCTCATGCCCGTGGATCACTATCACAGTAGACATAATGGGTCCATACCCTAGGTCAACCCGAGGGAAGAGATACATCTTCGTGGTCGCCGATATATTTTCCCGATGGCTAAAAGCCTTCACCATGCCTAAAACAAGCACTCTAGCAATCATACACACATTATAACAAGAAGTATTTACATGATGGGGCTACCTGGAAGCAATCTTGTCTGACAATGGACCACAATTCCTTTCAACACAATGGAACAACGCGAGCAGAACGTTAGGATCTAAGAAATGGACTACATCCACAAAGCTCCCAAGATAAAATCTCACTGAACGTAGAAATTAAGAGAGCAAGGTTGGGATATGCAAACATCTAGAAAACAAGAAACACAAATACTGTGATCATGACCTTCCACTAACATTGTTATCTTCCAGAATCCAATATAACGAAGCAATCGAATGCTCTCCAAGTAAACCTCTTCTAGGTAAAGAGTTAGTACTACCAGTAGAACAACATGTAGCAAGGCATAACTTACCCTTAATGCTCCAGAATATGAAAAAAGAAAAATTAACCTTCTTCCGAGGTTAATATATGGCTAACGAACATCAGAGAAAATAAAAACCTCCTGATAAACTCTTTCAAGCCCCCCCCCCTTAGAACCACTTCTCAAAGTAGTTATCAGAAGATACCCCTTATCAGTACAGACTTTCTTCGTAGTGAGACTCGATCAGATAAGGGCCTATTGACTTAGGCTGAGCATCCCCATGTTCGGTGGGGCGGAGCAGCGTGGCACTGAGCAAAATGGCTCCAAAGTGGATGTAAATTAATAATCCCCGTCTATTAGGGCAGTATAGCGGAGTGGGTTAGAGACGCTGTAGAAAAGACTGGGACTTGTAGAGGTCGACGCCTCACCGCACCACTCCGCACCACACCGTGCCACTCCGTTCCGCTCTACCAATTCAATGCACGGGAAAGCGGATCTGCATTTATCTGGTTTGAGAATCTTCGAATGCCCTCAGAAGAACTCTAAGTCAACCACATTATATGTTTTCAACAGATCAGCAATCAAGTAAACAGGTGTCCTTGAATTTTGAATTTTCCAAACGTAGCCCAGTAAACAGGTGTATGCCTATTTCTGAGAATAGATGATGGTGTTCTCTGAAGGTAAGTCTTTCTTTGCTAATTTCGTGAACTCAAATCTTACGTTTTCGAGCTTTCTCTTCCTACCTTTCCTCTACCATTTCAGTAAAAAAGACTTCCTCATCAATACTCATCACTACTCATCACTGTCTCCATGAGTACTGCTAAAACTCTACATAAAGACTAGTATGCTGGGCCAAAATGGGACAAAACTGACTAGTTCCACGCCCCATTATATTGGACGGATTTCTCATCGCAAACCTGGAGCCGCGCCTCACCGCACCGCACCGCCCCGACCCACCAACCTAGTGGACGCTCAGCTTAACACTTTTATTATTTAGATAAATCAGGGTAGCACTGTATCAAATCATCATTTGTACTTAAGCTTTAGTGTGCACACTATCTAAATTGTGATAATAAAGATATAAACTTACCAAATTACTGTGTGATTTTATTATTAAATGTTTTGCATCATCTAAAACCATTTCATTTGTGGTTTATAAACATCGCCGGCACCAGCTCCCGAACTTTGATATCCTTTCATTGTAATATGTCACACGTAGGCTTTTAATTTTCTGTTTGACATCTTCTGTACCAAAACCATATAATACCATTCCCTCCACAATGTTCAAAGAGCCCTACTTGTTCATATACATCAAACAACTCATGTTATATAAATATTCATACTCTTTATAAAGGTCAACAAACTTTCAAGTTAGCTCGTAATTCCATCATGTCGGGACTTTTTTTACTATGATAACATTAATATTATAGAAAAAAATACAGAATTACAAAAATACCACAAGCACAATGCTCCACTTGCACGTGTTTTGTACGGCTACAAGTCACTGCCTGTTCCAACGGAGCAAGTAAACAGACAAGTGTAGCTTGCCTTTGAAATATTTGTGTGGTGTGGGAAAGCAGGTGTGCTCGAAAATACAGGGTGTTTCGCTCGCTCTCAGCCAGTGAGTGATTCTCATACACCAATACGCCCATTATTTGGAAAGCTACAAGGGAAACTAAGAGGCCTAGAGCGAGCGAAACACCCTGTAGAAAAGGTTTCCAACCAGCCCCGTAGTGTAGTTGTCAGCGCACCTGGCTACGAACCTAGGTATCCCGGATTAAATTCTCAGCTTGTACCACCAGGGTTTGTTTGGTTAGGCTTAAGTTAGGTTTAAGTGTTTCCACTTGTTCCACATCCTCATACTCACTATCACCTTCATCTCATCTCATCCATCGGGACATGAAAATAGCCTCCACGGTAAGGATGTACGATTAATACATTCGGGCTACCTACGGGCAACGGTACATTATTCCTGGATAATCTTTCCCCAAACTGGGCTACGAATGATGTAGCCCAGACGTGCTATATATATTAATTGCCTGGCTTGTCAGCTTTCTTCACTACCTGCTTCCCACCTGCCTTGTCTCCAATAGTTGTTCACACAGGATAGGTACAAGTAACTTGACGCGATTAACTTGCTCACTTGACTTGCCTCCCTACCAAACCTACTTAACACGTGTAAACGCCCCTTTAAGTAATAAGTTCTCCACTCCTTCACAGTCATGAGGATTGAGTGTGGCAGTCCTTGTCTTTTCTAAAGAGCGAACTGTGAAGTTAGGACAGTTATACCTGCTACCAAAGATTCAAATAAAAGTGGAGAAGCTGATGGTGTGGTAAAGAAAGAATAATATTGGGATAGCATTTTAAATTTCGCTTGTATTTCAAATTTGGAGAACATTTTGCTACTAACCGCTTCGGTGGTCACATCATCTAGGACGCTACTCTCGCAATAGACTAGACTGCCGATGCGGGGGAATAAATCGAGGTTCAAATCTTGGTCGGATGTACTTAAGATTATTTTCCAAAATGGTTTTACATTCTATCTTCACGGAAATGTGGGTACACTTTATCTAAGCATAGCCTTCCTAGTCCCTAAAACTATTAGAGTAATTAATACATATGGTTATAACCGGGACGTGTAGTAAGATGCAGTGCAAAATAAATAAATATGGCGTCACAAATATTCACCTTGAATTTTCACAAAAGATAATTTTTTCATCTAATTATCAAAAAATGTATTGTAAAAAATTTTCAATAAATTATTTTTGGAGAATTAAAATATGTTTCGATGTTCGTCTGCAACATAATCACGCAATGTTGTCATTCAAATCAGATACATTTTATTTTCATTCACAATAATACGAGGAGGGGATAATCGTCCAGTACTGTTTAAAATAACAAGTAGGCCTATAGTAATGATTTTGAATTATGAGGGAATACTTACATATTTACTAAACATATCAACTGCTGAAGACGTGGAGCTTATGGTTTGATCCTGGTTGGGTGCAGTGAAGTTTATTTCCCTAAATGGTTTCCCTTTCTCCCTCCATGCAAATGCAGGTGCACTTCTTATACATTAAACCTTACAAACCCTAAAACCATTATAGTAATTAGTACATCGGCGTACAGTCTGAACACGTAGTATGAAACATTACTAAAAAAAAAATCGACAGTCAATACCTTGAATTGGTCTATTAATTTCTTCTTTTCTATGTTGATGGTTGGCCATCGCTACTCGAGACGCTTGTGACAAGTGAAGAGCGAATCTTACCCGGAATATAAATAAAAGAAGTTAGATAGTTATTTACTTGGGCAGAGATGATCCCACTCAAAGAAGAAGTCTTCGCAAAAGGGAAATCTGAGTGCGCAAGCTCTTGGGAAAAGAAGATTTATTTACTTCAAAGCTAATGCGAGTTTCTATTTTCACAGATGAAAGGGAAGATTATTACTCTCTTTAACCTTTTTGATATTCATGTCTAATTTTTATATGTTACATTCAATTCACGTTATGTTTATCCCTAGTTCATGGACAAACCTTTTAACTTTTCTATATTATATTTATATTCTTCTGGGACTTGCAGAAAGGAAAGTATATTCAAATTTAGTTCTAGGAAAAGACATTTGGAACATGGTTTGGATAAAATTAAAGTATTTTTCTTTCGGTGTCTTTAAATTATGGAACCAAATTTGTGTTGTTACTCAATAAAAATGGGTTTAAAAGTGAAAACCTGTTCAAAATGTGGGATATAGTCTGGTGAAGAACTAGAGATATTGGTATCCAAAAATTATGGAGTAAGTGGAATTCATAAAGGGAAAGAGATTTTCTACATCATGCTGCTATTAACATGGACATATTTTCTTGGTGAGATCCAGCCAAATACTCAATTATATAATATAGAATTTTATATGTAATTATAAATAACTATACACATAATTTATAGATATAATTATATATGTAATATAAATTCAATTCAATTTATTATATATATTAATTATATAATATAATAATTATATGTGTATTATAAAAATATATAACTATATATATTATAAATATGTATACTAGTATATTATAATATATATAGTTTTAACATATAATTATAGTTTAAACATGTAACTTTAATTATAATTATATATACAATACAAATATATAGGCTTACATATAATTATATATAAAAATATGACTATATATATAATTATATTATATTTATATATAATGATGTATAAATAATACAGTAGAATCACTTTAATTCGAAGTACAAGGGATATCTAAGGGAACTCAAAATATCCTAAATTCGAACTAACCGATGGGTATCTAAACTGTTTGTACACAATAAATAAAAAAAACCTCAAAATTAAAAATTGTAAAAATTAACTCACCGTACAAAAATTGCCGACTTTATCAGATTTTGCACTAAAATTCCAGTAGGTACCGTACGTTGTAAAACATGAGTGATTTTGGTTGGTTGTAGCTTTATTCTCTGGACACAATTAACAAAATCTACAATTTCACTGATCGCATTAAAAACGTTGTCTCTTTCATCTGGTTCTTTTTTTTAAGGTAAATCGATAAAGTATTCAACTCTATTCCATATTCTTTTGTGATATCACACTTCTTTTTCAATTCCTTTTTCCACTTCTCTAACCACTTCAACCTTCTTGGCTAAGGTTAAACTTGTGTAGATTCCACGCTTAGACATCTTGAAAACACCGTAATTTACAATGAGCTATAGTCACTGTTAGTTAAAGGTGCCAGATTAGGACAAGCCACATAAACCTTACCCCTTCCATGCTGGGCGTCACGTGATGGAATTGTCACACATAGGCGATTAAAGCAGAGCTAAAACATCCCTTATTCCAGGAAAACAGTTTGCAGCTGGTGTAAAATTACCCGCTTTCTATTTTACTAGAAGTCAATAGCTCTTAACTTTATTTGACATTCCTGGGCTTCTTGGATTTATTTGAGATTGTTAAGTTTGAAGTGAGTAGAGACTTAAAAAAAATTAACAAGATACTATAACTTCAAACTATCCAAATATTTCCTTCTAAAATATGAATTAAATTTTATTTTTTTACCATTGATTCAGATAAGAATTAAGTGGCGTATAATTGTGGGCTCGAATTATCCAATTATTCGAACTAACCAACTTTGAATTAGCCAGATACTACTGTGTAATATGTATCATATATATTATAAATATTATTATATATAGTTATGTATAATTTATATACATTATTATATGCATTATATATAATTATATTATTTATAAGCTGTATAAATATACGAGCATATATTTTCCTTCATCCGACATCCTTCATGTAACAAATAGTATTAAATATTAAAACATATTAAAACAACCATTGTTATTTTTTTGTAAACAATACTAAAATGTTTTTTTTGTGCTCCTCCAAACTTAAATAATATTATTTTTTTTACTATGTTATTATATTCTTTAGATTATTAAATTCAACTAATTTATGAAATCCTTAATTTTTTTAATAACATTAAATACAATTTTTTTTTAAATTGAGGGATTAGATTTGTGTTTAGGAAAGGACGTCCATAGGTAGGATTGGGATTGGGAAACACAGAAATAATAAAAAAATATCCGCTTCGGTGGTCGCAATGTCCAAGGCGTGACTCTCACAGTAAACTAGACTGCCGATTACAGGGAGATCGAGGTTCATATCTTAGTTGTGTGTACTGAGGGTGGTTTTTTCCAAAATGGTTTTCCACTCTCCCTCCACGCAAACGGGGTACACCACCTCTAAATATAACCTTCCTCATCCCTAATAGCAATATTGTAATTAGTACATAAGCGTATGATCTGAATGGGTAGTAAGAAGCAATGTTTAATTAATAATAATAATAATAATAAACACACACAGAAGGTTTCAGTAGTTTTTATTTTTTTATAGCTGTTTCAAATTAGTACAATGATTCATTCACCAATTCATTATTAATTATTGTTCAATGTTGTATTAATATAACATGTATTTTATCCAGCTCTGTTAGGGATTTTGAACGTATCATTGTTGTAGCCTCATTAGATAGAAATAAATATAGCATTGTTGAGAAAGTATTCCCGAGCACACTTAATGGTCTCGAGTCTAAGGGCCAGTTTCATAGTCAGATTTAGTACGCCTCAAGTGCGGCGCTATACTAAATACAAGACGTCACCTACCTGATAATGAATGGAATGGGCCAGTTTCATATGCGAAACTGGCCCATTCCATTTTGGTCTAGGTAGGTGTCGTCCTGTATTTAGTATCGACTCGCACTTTAGGCGTACTAAATCTGACTCTGAAAATGGCCCTTAGGGTCAGTTTCATAGTCAGATTCGCACTTGAGACGTACTAAATCTGACTATGAAACTAGCCCTTAAGGTCCGTCGTGCCACCGTCAGTGCTAGCCGAGGAAAAGGTAGTAAATTTGTATTATTATTCCTTTTAAGTGTAATTCTTAGGAGTTGCGCTTACAAAATATATTTAAACCTCTCCCCCCTTCCACACACACACACACACACACACGCACACATATTTTACTACATATATTATTATATTTTGTATAGGCAGCTGAGCCATCGTCTCTTACCGATATTATATTTATTAGGACTCATATATTAAATAGCTCGCTTTGCTCGTTGGGGCTCTGCCCCCAAGCCCCCAGTGAGTTATCTTTGAAAGTGGATGTAAACTAATTGTAATTCCAGCGTTGTTTTGAACGTAACAACTTAAAGTTACCAGTATTGTATTGTATTTTTCACACATTATTTTAGTTTCTCCATACTTATAGGGCATCAAATTTGGCACGATTATAGCAATTGGATGTGTCAATAAGCCTGCCAAATTTTATGATTCTGGTGTCCCATAAGTGTGTCATAAAATTAAAAATTTGTGGAAAATGTGAAAAATTTACCTAAAATCAAAATATCTAGCTCTATCTAAGGTATAACCCAATGGAGATACGACAAAAAGTAATAGGACCAAACTTGTGTATCTCGTCAAATCTGCTGCTGCTGGTGTAATCAGTTTTTTGATAGATCCTACCGTTTAGCCACAAGAAACCTCCAAAGAAAGGTCCGCACCGACTTTAAATTTGCTCCACCACTTTGAATCTCTTTCAGGGGTTTAAAAACAATATTTTTTTAACTTTTTGGAATTTTACCATTAAGTTACAGGCTAGAAGCTATAAGTTTGCCAAATTTCAAGATTCTAGCTCATCTGGAAGTGGGTAAACATTAATGTCAGTGAGTAAGTGAGTGTGTGAGTGAGTGAGAGTCAGCCACGTGATATGGATTTTAGTAGGACAGAAACAATGAGAAAAGAAGTACACTTATGTATACCAATAAATGTCAATTTTCAAAGAGGTCTATACTATTTTTATAGATATTTTATTATAGGTCACAAACAATTGGTCTTATAACAACATTTTCCAAAAACCAATTTTAAATTTTGATTAATACTACAACTTTACAAAGAATTGATCTCGTATCGCAATTAATTGTTGAGATATGATCAAAATTGGGGATTTATTTTAATATAGGGTAATTTATATGGTAGATTTTTAATCAAGGTAATTTCATGGGAAAATGAGAGTAGCCATTTTATTAGTAGTGTTAAACAATGTCTACATACAAAATGTAATTAAAATATTTAGGGTAAATTTGAAGAAAATTGATTTTTTCTTTCTTTGCCCTTCGTTAAACTACATGTGATTTTGATTTCTTATTAAATAAACCTTTATAGGAAAAACTATAAATACCCTTGATACCAAGTTTGAGCTCAATCGGGAGAATGGCTGAGAGTCTAGGCCGATATACAGAAACATAGACACACAGAAAGACAGACAGACACACACATATACTGACGGCATCAAGAAAACAACTTTTTCTGTTTCAGGGATTCATGAAAAGTTAACATTATCAAATACCCGAGCTCAATTTTTTGATTATCAAAATATTTCTCTCTCCGAGGGGTCAATGAGAGGTAGAAATTCATTTCTCTATATTGAACAGGTTTTGCCAGTAGTGAAAGTTTCCTTCTAAGGTAAAGTATTTCCTCTTCAATTCAAAGGCTGCTCTAGTTACATTCACTCAAGAGAGCTAGAGAAAGTCAAGAGCTATAATACTTACTTCCCGGGAACAAGGGCGCTCTTGCGATGAAGGCAACTTGGGAAGAAAACTTTCTCTAGCGACGTGAGTTAAGTCAGAAAAGAGCAAAATAACTTTTCTGAACACAAGAAGTTTACCAGCCGAAATACCGAACTTTAAGATTGTGGTACATCAGGCCAAGTGGGGTGTTCGGTGAAGCTTCAGTCATAAATTGCAGCTACAACATTAGAATAATATCTCTAAAGACTGGCTCCTAGTATCCGTGTAGTAGTAGGCTTAGTAACCGATTGCCACAATTACATTAGAGTAACATGCCTAAAGACAGGATCCTTGTATCTGGGTATTATAATAGAGTAACATCACTAAAGACAAGCTCCTTGTATCTGGGTATTATATTAGAGTAACATCCTTAAAAACAGGTTCGTTGTATCTGGGTATTACATTAGAGTAACATCTCTAAAGAGAGGATCCTTGTATCTGGGTATTACATTAGAGTAGAATCTGTAAAGACAGGAACCTTGTATCTGGGTATTATATTAGAGCAACATCTCTAAAGACAGGATCCTTGTATCTGGGTATTACATTAGAGTAACATCCCTAAAGACAGGCTCCTTGTATCTGGGTATTACATTAGAGTTACATCCCTAAAGACAGGCTCCTTGTATCTGGGTATTACATTAGAGTAGAATCTCTAAAGACAGGCTTCTTGTATCTGGGTATTATAATAGAGTAACATCTTTAAAGACAGGATCCAGTTATCTGAATATTACATTAGAGTAACATCTCTAAAGACAGGATCCTTATATTTGGGTATTACATTAGAGTAACATCTCTGAAGACTAGCTCCTAGTATCTGGGTATTACATTAGTGTAACATCCCTAAAGACAAGCTCCTTGTATCTGGGTATTACAGTAGAGTAACATCTCTAAAGACAGGCTCCTTGTATCTGGGTATTACATTAGAGTAGCATCCCTAAAGACAGAATCCTTGTATCTGGGTATTACATTATAGTAACATCTATAAAACATGCTCCTTGTTTATGGGTATTACATTAGAGTAACATCCCTAAAGACAGGCTCCTTGTATCTGTGTATTTAGAGTAACATCCCGTAAGACAGGATCCTCGTATCTGGGTATTATATTAGAGTAACATCCCTGAAGAAGAGCTCCTTGTATCTGGGTATTACATTAGAGTAGCATCACTAAAGACAAGCTCCTTGTATCTGGGTATTATATTAGAGTAACATCCCTAAAGACAGGTTCGTTGTGTCTGGGTATTACATTAGAGTAACATCTCTAAAGACTGGCTCCTAATATCCGTGTAGTAGTAAGCTTAGTAACCAATTGACACTATTACATTAGAGTAACATGCCTGAAGACAGGCTCCTCTTATCTATGTATTACATTATAGTAACATCCCTAAAGACAGGATCCTTATATCTGAGTATTACATTAGAGTAACATCTCTAAAGACATGCTACTTGTATCTGGGTATTACAATAGAGTAACATACCAAAAGACATGCTCCTTGTATCTGGGTATTACATTAGAGTAACATCTCTAAACACATGCTTGTTGTATCTGGGTATTATATTAGAGTAACATATCTAAAG
>CABFWB010004799.1:37961-53548 GCA_902151455.1 Timema bartmani | reverse complement strand
ACTTTGTATCCTCTTCATGGTCAAAGATATCCATGAACGCTTGAAGTGGCATATCTCGCGCCATGTGGGAACTCGGTGATTTTATACCAGTGCCACTGATCTTGCAGCAAAAGAATGGTTCATTATTTGAAGCGTTTCATAGCTGCTGCATAGACCAACGTATTTCAGCGATGTAATCAAAGTTTTGATTTACATGTTTCATGTTTTTCTTGTGCAGTACAGAGGTGGAATGGGGCTTTCTTTCGGCCATTGTGGAAGTAACAAGATATTATCTGGTAATGTGTACCACACTTACTTTTAATATCTTCATTATCTCGCGTTGAGGATAGTGCCATAATGGATTTAAAGAAGTTGTCCCACATTTTAGGCTTTTTATTCTCAAAGCTTGTGAATTTCATTTCCAGATCATTCTCATCTCAAAACTTATCAAGTTGGAAATAATAGTTTTTAAAGTTTCTTAACTAGTTGTTATTTACTTTCTTTTAAATTGTTTCTTATTTCGATTTTTTGACAGTCTTTGTTACAAATAGGTTTGAAGAAAATATGAGCTAAGATTTTGATCGTTCCTTGGGAAATGTAAATATTACATCCTCTTCAAAATACTTGATAAGAAGATTTTTGATTTGTCTATTCGAAAGAGTGGTCTCAAGATGACATTCAGAATTCATAAACAAAGAACGCTCAGATAGCTCGTAACCATTTTGGGAAAAGTCTAGTTTATCAAGTAATTTTTGAAAATCTGTTTTAATTATGTTGTCATTAATTGAAGTTTCAAAATGTTCAGTATGTACTTCTTGAGTATTTTAGTAAGTAATTAACCATACATAACGAGTGGTACAAAATATTAGACAAAAATATATTTTTCACATCATCAAGAATGCTTGTCCTAGACAAAACTTCATCTTGAGAATAATGTGGTGCCAACAATAATTTCTCAACTCTTTCCTTTTCCCTATTAGTTTTATACTACCTTTGTACATTTTTCTGACACAAAAAATAACCAATTCCCTATCACGTTTCTGTATAGTGCAGTGTATTTTTTTCCAAATGTTCAATTTCATCCCTCTCATTAGTTGAAATTTCCTCAGTTTTCTTTTCTCTTTGTGCCTTTGGGCAGTACTTTTTTTATAATAATCAAGATGGTAAAGCACTTCTTCCTTTTCTAGTATTTCTAGTATATCAGTATCCCCACAAGTTTTAGAAGCTTCAATTAATTAATTTCAGCCAATTATTCCCCATACGTGTTCTTCTCGTTAATATCTTTTACACATACTACACAAAGCTTGGATGTGATATCTTCCTTCTTTTTTTTTTAACTTAAATATTTCACAAAAACCTAACTATAAAAAGTAATTAAAGCTCGATGTATTTGTAACAAATCCATATTTAAGAGGCTAACCACAACAAGAATGGATTATTGCGACGTAATAAGGCTATCCGAACAATTTCGGTATTTTGTAATTTTGAGCTAGACACAGCAGTTCCCGAGATATAATTCATTTCCCGGTAAAAGTACATCTGGGCCCTTCAACCATATTGGTACCAGAATCACGTACCCAAACTAAAAATAAAAGAAACACGTTGTGAAGAGAACTGATGTATACAGACAGCCCCGTGCAATGATCATCGCCCCTTTAGTCATTAGGGCTCAGACTAATAGTTGATAAAACCATTTGGATTGGTTGCAGGATAAAAAAAAAATAAGTGGCGTTCCCCGGCGAGCGCCTGTATGGTTGGGCAATTTGAAGTACTGGGTTGCAAAGCGTAGCGTATATATTCATACTTGCAGGGGCAGATGTGAACCAAAGAATTGAACAACATATTCCACGGTAGTGTAATTTTTTTATGGCTTATATCCTCAAATTCATGTAAATTGTTTAATTTATTCTTTCTATATTTTCATTTATTACATGAATAGAAATAAATGTCATACTAATGATAAGTAATGATGCACACAGATGTAGCCCTAAATTTAAAAAAAATCAACTTGCTATGTATGTACCCGCTTCGGTGGCCACATGGTCTAAGGCACTACTATCTCATTATACTAGACTGCCGATGACGGGAAGATCAAGTTTCGAATCTCGGTCGGGTGTACTGGGTGTGGCTTTTCCAAAATTACGTTCCTNGGGAAGATCAAGTTTCGAATCTCGGTCGGGTGTACTGGGTGTGGCTTTTCCAAAATTACGTTCCTCTTTCCCTCCACGCAAATGCGGTTACACTTCCTTTAAATATAGCCTTACTAAACCCTAAAGCCATTATCGTAGTTAATACATATGTGTATAACCCAAACGGTTAGTAAGCCATGGTGTTAAAATAAACATGAACACAAAAATCATGCGAAAAAATTAACTTTAAAATACTACAGTCCAATTTTGATAATAAATATCTTATTTGACAGCTTGAAAAGCTACTGTCACTACTTTAACGTATCCATACGTCAAGTCATGTGATCTGCAGCTGTCACTTTTGATATAATTATTCTGAATACCTATATAATAACAGTGTTGACAATAAAATAAGTTTGTAATTTTAAAAATAGCCCTTCCTATAAAAATTGTACTCTATACTAGATAAAACTATATATTGTACCTTTCCCTTAGTTAAGTGGGTTTTACATTCAAATTTTTAAAATAGCAAAAATTATTTTTTTCAAATCTTTTTTAAAAGAAAACGAATAGAATCTTCTTTATTTTTGGTTCTCGGAGTCAAACCAATTTAGTATTTTACTGGATCGCATGCGAAATTAACCTCAATGTAAAAAAAAAAAAATCTTTTGAAAGTCCTCATACCACCACAACCACATGGGAAACCGCCTCGAAAACAGAAGAAATATAAAAAATAATGGCGCGCAGCACGAAACGTAGAAACGGTACATAGGAAGTGAAAAGTAAATGTGATTATCTTCCTCTCTTGTCTTCTATTGAATTCACTAGTCTAGCCTCAACCGGTCATTCGCGTACAGAAACAGCGTAAGTACGATTTGGAAGAGATAAAATACAAGTTAAAATTTAATTTTAATTGTCTCAACAATTACTGGGGACGATTTGCAGACACGCACCAGGAAAACGACTTCCAAAAACTACAGGGAATTTCGTAAAACCTAGTAGAAATACTGTAATATTTGTTAATTCGGAACATTCAAATTAAAGCAATATTGGTTTTTGGATGGACGAAAAAGTGAACTGAAGAATTAATCACTTGGTTTCAAACATGTCTTATTACCCCTTAAACAAGGGTTGAGAAGCGACAGAAGATGTATTTTCCCATAAATCTTTAATCATCCTGTATTAAACATAACTTTCATGAATTCACACCAGTCAGTTTGATGAAAAGTGAAATTTTAACACTCCTTTCTTTAATCCAAACAGCCAGGAAGAATGGGAACTCCCTCTGTATAACCTGGATAACACAGGGCTGGTAGTAAGAAAATAATGGCAATCCTGAAAAAGTGTACCATGTCAAATTATTTTAATTTAGTGTTTATTAAAACATAAAAAATAGATTAATAAATATATCACCCGCATTGGTGTGCAAGCGGGCTAAGGCTCGTGTGGTCTGGTTTGCTGGTGGCCGAGAGTTCTGTGTTCAAATCCAGAACGTATATACTGAGTGGTTTTTTCTAGGATGGTTTTTCACTATCCTTCCTCGCAAATGCTGGTATATTTCCTCAAATTCTACATTCCTACCACCTTAGTGTAATTTAATGCGGCTAGCCGGCACGAGTAATAAAACACCGTGCAAAAAAAAAAGCTCTCTTATTGATTTCAGTGGAACTCCATATAGTTGTCATACTGTATACATTGTTTAACCTGAAAGATAGCAATCTTACCTAGACGTATTACACTATGGCCATAGCTTATAAGCTACTTCATAGTGTAATTCGTGAAATTAAGACGCTCTCTTTCAGTGTAAATAGAGTGTCCATCAAACAATAATTGTCGGTCGTTCATTCCATTCTCACAAAAGATATACTCCTTAAAATAAAAAATAAATGGTACAGTGCACCGCACCGCACAGACTTTCTCCTTCTTTTATCTTAAAATATACATTTACTAAAAACTGGTAAGATTTGAGAAACGAAACAATAGGTTTATACATTGTTGTAGAAACTCTACACCAAGGATCATAAATGAAATAGTATCCACTGTTATATACTCTTTGGCATTAGGAACATGGAACACTGTTACAGAAAAATTGATAAAAGGGAAACATCTTTGGCCACCAAAGAGCATAAGAATCTAATTCATTTTCAAATACCTGAATTAAAAAGCATAATATATATTTGCTTATAGCTCAGAAAATATTGGGTTTTTTTATGTAAAAATATATATTTCAAATTAATTTTTTTTATCTTTAATAGTACTACAATAAGTCATTCTGTACCTCAAATAGTTGCGAAGAAATTATGAAAATTGGGAAATTTCCCTCATGTAACCTACCCTCAAAATAATTTTCATGAGAAAATGAGAATTTCATTCTTGTTCATGATGATAAACAATTTCTAGATGTACAATTTAATCACAATCATTAGAGCGAATTTCTAGATAATCTAGTTTTTTTTCTCTTTTTGCCCTTCAGTAAACTACCCTTAAATAAGGGGTTGGATATCTAATTCCAAAAACTCCTCGGGAGGACTTTATGAAAACCCAATATACCAAGTTTGAGCCCAATCTGTACAATAGTTTCGGCTCCAGCTCGAGGGACAGACGGCATTGCGAACACCATTTTTTTGTTTCAAAATCACGAGTTCGATTTTTTTGACGATCACAATACTTTCTCTCCGAGGTATCAAGAGAAAGTAAAAAGAGAGAGAGAGAGCGAGCACGTGTGAGAAACAAACCATTTCATAAACTCATAACAGCGCCACTAAAAAGTGCAAGGAAGTTCAAGTTGTCCCAAAGAGCTTGCATGTTGTACAGGTCGGTTGAGAACTTCTTATTGGAAGTAGTGTGTATACCAAGGTAAAGGAAAGCTATACTAGGTGCTCTCGCTTAGTCCCTTGTTCCACGGAGGGTCGGTACGGGAACAAAGGCCGTTCCCCGGAGTGAAGAGGAACCCAGATCTCCAAATAGAGTTACCATCAGCGTCGCTGGGCACCCGTTCCTCTGCGGTAATTCAATAGCGAGCAGCGCTTTCCTTCCAAACTACCCCAGTCTCATTACAAGGGCACTTCTTGGAGTTCTCCGACCGAGCTAAGGGTGGAATTAACAAAGCCTGGGACAGGGGGACTTGAGGCTTGGGACAGGGGACTGGAGGCTTGGGACAAGAGGACTAGAGGCTTGGAACAGGGACCTGGATGCTTGGGACAAGAGGACTAGAGGCTTGAGACAAGAGGACTAGGGGCTTGAGACAGGAAACTGGAGGCTTGAGACAAGAGGACTAGGGGCTTGAGACAGGGACCTGGATGCTTGGGACAAGAGGACTAGAGGCTTGAGACAAGAGGATTAGGTGCTTGAGACAAGAGGACTAGGGGCTTGGGACAAGAGGACTAGGGGCTTGGGACAAGAGGACTAGGGGCTTGGGACAGGGGGACGTGAGGCTTGGAACAGGAGGACTTGAGGCTTGGGACAGGAGGACTTGAGGCTTGGGACATGAGGACTAGAGGCTTGGGACAGAGGGACTTGAGTCTTGGGACACGGAGGACTTGAGGCTTGGAACGGGGGGACGTGAGGCTTGGAAGAGGGGGGCTCGAAGCTTGAGCCTGAGCCTGAGGGACGGGAGTTTTGGGACAGGAGGACTCAAAGTTTGAGCCGGAGGGACTGGAGTTTTGGGACAGGAGGACTCGAAGCTTGATCCTGAGGGACTGGAGTTTTGGGACAGGAGGACTCGAAGCTTGAGCCTGAGGGAGTGGAGTTTTGGGACAGGAGGACTCAAAGTTTGAGCCTGAGGGACTGGAGTTTTGGGACAGAGAAACTGGTGGAGGGTAAGAAGGGCACTAAAGTGAGTATAGTAGGACTTTGATAAAAATGACCATATCTTACATTTACCAGATCTGCTATCACGTATTCATACGTCAACTCATGTTATATCCATCTGTCACATTTTATGGTTAATATCAAAGTATAATTATAAATTAGCATTAACAATAAAATAAAATGGGATCAATGTTGACTGCAAAAAAAAAAGTTTATTTTTCTAAAAGGTCCTTCATACAAAAATCCTGCTATACTTTATACCGGCAGACATTTTCCTTTTCATGGTACATTAACTTCAACAATGGCTAGATTATATCATGTTAGAACAAAGTCTACTTCGGAAAACGTCAGTGGTATGCAATTATAACTACACCCGCAACGGGGGGAACGTGAACTAAACGTCAAGATTGTAGGTCTATTGTCTGGCCAGCTGAAGACTAGAAGATCTGTGTTAGAATCCTGTTCGGGTGTACTGAGGATCAATTTTTCTAAATTGTTTCTTTTGCTCCCTCCACGCATATGTGGGATAACTTCCTATCAATTATATTGTCCTCTTTCTAAATAATAATTATTGCATTTTTTTTGACGTGGATACGTCTTTAAATTTGCTACCATACGGGGGCAATCCAAAAAACCTAATGATAACAAAATCGGGGGATACAGTTTGGTGTTGTAGTTTCGAATCTTTCCTCTACATCCAAAATTAAATTACACCACTGGATAGCTAAAGGATCAAAGAATTCATTACTATAAGCGAGAACAGTGACGTATCGCGCGCGGTGGAGGGGAAAGCGCTGCCATTTTGAGGTTATTTTGCTGCGTATCGAGATTTGCAATTAGTATAACTTTTGACTCGGAGAAGCTACGATGTTCGTTTAAGTTTTAATCGTCAGCTGTCGTCAAAATCTATCGATTGTATATAAAACATTAGTTTAAAGTAGTGACAGTGAATATAATGATGTGTTAGAATAAAAATATATATTATCAAAAATACAATAATTATAACACACTAATTATTTGTTTCCTTGCTTTTATCCTAAATACATAAATAAAAATATTTTATTTAAAAAATATAACCCGTTACATAAACGTATTCACGTACAACACACGGCCGTGTCCATGACACAGCCACACCCCATTTTTTAATTGTGTTATTTTCATATAAACCATTGTTCCACTAACTTGTAAAATTCTCGGTACTCTTAACAAACCTAACATTTTTTGAAGCACGCTGTTTTGTTTTGGGTACGCGTCGCGGTAGCAAAAAAATTGACTACGCACCCAAACCGACGGTTGTACGGTATATCAGAATTTATTATCCAGGCCTAGAATGAAACATCATTCGTCCAGCCCTCATTAATCCAAATTTCTGCTTTATCTTGACTGAAATTCCTCATTAATTATTTTTGTAACAAATTTTTATGGGACAAAATAATTGATATTTTTTTTTTTAAAACAGCTTCTTTCAATTACAGTAATAATTTATTTTGGGTATTTAACGTGCACTTTCTGAACCGACTGGTTACATCAGCACAGGAGAATTTTTTAGAGCGAGAGCGAAAGGGCTTACCAATTTTGCCGGTAAAAGTATTCTCACCTACCTTCCAGGGATCTTTTACATGTCACAATAGACATGGGATCGACAGCTTAACTTCCCCTCCGAAGGAAATTGTGCTACGGATTTCTATAGCTCAAGAAAAATTCATTGACCTCAGCTGGGTTTGAACCAGAGAGTCAAACTGAAATTTTTATCGGTTCTGGTTCCGGTTACTGTTCTCTAAAAAACATTTTAAAGGTCCCGGTTCCGGTTAGAGCACAATAAAGATTCCAGTTCTTTTCAGTTTTTGATAGTGTTCCGGTTATGGTTCCGGTTCTTTAAATTTAAAAAAATTAGCACAGCATCTTTCTATCACTTTGGTCTACGTCAATGTACTAGATTCGATAGTGGTTTTTTAATCAATGAGGAAGGTTATATTTTTATATTTAGAAGAAGTGTATCCGCATTTGTATGGAAGGAAAGCAGAGAACCACTTTGAAAATAACACTCTGGATCAAAAGTATTGCTAGATTTAAAAATATATTAAAACGTACCTTAATAACAATAGTGTGTCATTCTAATTTGCATCTTGATCTGTCACTGTCAATCTCGTAGTCAAAAAACTTCCGAATTGGGTTTTATTTAACGCACCCCATCAATAATAATATTATTTAAACTACTTAATAACAACAACTTTACACTGTACACAAAGAACACATTCACTGAGTTACTTCCTAATTTAAACTTGAGTGAAATAATTTAAAGTTTGCATATTTCCACCCTCCATCTCCCTTTTCTCTCTAATATAAGTTGTCCAACCAACCACCAGATTATCAGTATTCACTTCCAGGAAGTACTAAGTACAAGAGGCTTCGACTGCATGTCCAAAAGAGATTATTTCTTAATTTATTTATTTCAACTTCTAAGGGATAGTCTATCAAAACTAAATGGCACTGCTTTTTAAACCTCTAGTTTAAACATTAAAGTGAGAAAACAGCGAACAATGTTACAGTCACGACATTTCTCTGGAATCTAACATTAGTGTGTATTGCTAAGGGCTCATTAACTCTTTTCTAATCACCTTAGAAAAGAGATTTCAAACAAAGTACAGTAGTAAATTAAAATATATCACGCCCTTTCAGAACTTACTGAAAAAGGGGGAAACACAACATTTCAAAATTAAACTAAGCTTAGGAAAAAAAATATAATAATATGTGCAACATGTCAAAATTATATAAAATTCTGTAAAACTAGGAACCCCTAAGAACCTTTTAAAATATTTATGAACCTAAAATTATTTGACGGTTCCAATTCCGGTTCTTAATAATAGTGTTTTAGGGTTCCGGTTCCTGTTCCGGTTCGACTCCCTAGTTTGAACCCACGAACATCGGGTCGTGAGACGAGCACTTTATCTCAAGACCACTGAGATCAACAGATACGTTAATTAATTATGATACTATAGTCTCAGGATGAGTACAGTACTGTACTGAACTAAAATTGTAGCGCAATCAATGGTACAGTATTTTAATTGGTTTTGTACAGTACGCTGTATCTTGGTCGGTGCTAAGACCGTGTTCTGTCAACAAACGTCTGCTACGGTCGGATTTACCAACATACTAATTAATGTGAGCCACCATTTTTCCTATACATTCCTGACTATCGAATTTTCATTAATCCGAACGACGCCCGGTCCTAGTTTGACCGGATAAACGAGGTTCCATTGTATAGACTAATTTTTCCCTGAAGTAACTTCAAATGTTCCAAGATTTAGGGGTGAATTGGTTTTCTCTGCCCCCTTTTTTAAAACATTTGGAAACATTTCGTTCAAACCATCGGTAATCTGAGTAAACCATCACACTTCACGTGAAAACTTTATATTTTATCATATGTATTAAAAATATTAAGGACGAGTAAGCCGTTTGCGGAACACTGATCTAAATTACTGTTTCTCAAACTGAGGGCCGTGAAGACTGTGAGACTTTATTAATTTTTGGTCTAAGCACATTCATATCATTAAGGTGAAAGTGTAGGGGATGCTAAAAAAGGACAGTGCTTTTGCTGTTTTTAATGCAAACCCTTTTTTGGTTAAAATAAATAAAATATTGTTCCAGTAGAAATACAGAGTTAAATTTCTTCTCATGGTGACCTCAACAGTTGTTGAATATCTGTCATGAGCAAAGCGGTGTTAGATGAGAAACTTTTCAAATGAAGAGAAAAAGTTGTCATTAAATTTTAGGACACCCTCTGACAGATATTTAAGAATTGTTGAGGTGACCATACGAAGAAAATTAAACTCTGTGTCCATACCAAAGCAATATTTTATTTATTTTGACAAAAAAAAATGTTTTGCTGTAAAAACTTCAAAAACACGGACCTTTTCTAGACTTCCCTGTATCTCCACCTTAAAGTGGGCTGATAATTTTGAAAGGCCGTAGTAAATTACACGGTTTAATTTTTTAGCTATTGCATTTAAAGTAAAGTAAATATATGTTTAGTTTTATTGTTATTTAGTTAAATAGTGTAGTAATATCCAATAATAAATATACACTGTTAGCGATTTTGCAAGTAAAATTAATTTGTTTCGTTAGTATTTAGTAAAATAATGTACACTCCGTTTATTTTGAAAGACAGCGATTGAACTACGTCCCTTTATTATAAGCCATAACAAAGTTAAATCGGTCAAGGTATGACTGCTACCTTCCAGGATATATGAAGTGTACAGCAGATATCTATTTCTCACACATACGAGGCTCAAGTGAGATTTTTATTACTAGTTCTAGAGAGCCTTGGAATATTTTCATCAGATTCAGGGATCCACTGGATCAAAAAGATCTCATTGTTCTAAACGATTTGATAAGTATCATAACTGAAGAGAAGCAATTAATTCTTGTAGTCACAACAATGAATCGCTTGAAATATGGCATTTTGTTCAAGCACACTTTATTCTCTACAGTATCATATTTGCACATCATTTAGCTCCAAGTACGCCATATAAACTAAACAATGTGAGATGCCAACATACTAGTCTTGAACTTCACGTCCCGCGCCAGTGCTGCCACCCTAGACGCAAGCGACAAGACAAGTGACGGACGAGGGGGTGAACAAACGAAGCTGAAGAAAACACAATTATAAAGAGCGCAGATTCAACAAACACAGACGCACATAAAAAAACAAAACCATTTGACAGGAGTAGGGCAGGCAGGCAGCCGACAACAATGTACGTGGCCACTTGAATTACAACTCCCAATTAGGGAAACATAATAAAAACACAAAGTGTGATGCGAGCCGAACAATACAGAGCGAACAAGAGCGAAGCGGTGGGCGCTGCTGCCCTTCCAGTAGCCCCCTTCCCCCATTGTTTAACACGAGGGCCCTGACATCTGACGGCAGATCCACGCAATTTACTCGAGCTGGGAGTGAAAGAAATACCGTGATGCTCTTGGGAAATAATAGCAAAAAACTAAATTAATTTTTAAGTAACAATAACAAAAAATGCTCTAGTGTCAAGTGGTTTCCTTCGTTACGCTATTCCTTACTGTCTCGTATTTCTTAGGTTACGTACACACTTCACAATGAAACTATATTTATTTTAAAAGAGACAAATATTTAAAGATTTATAAGCTCAGATGAACAGAAATACACTTTATAATAGTATACACCATAAATGTAAAGGTTTACTACCACAGCTCTCAATTATTATTCTTATACCGCGTCTTACAACTTCTCAGGCTGATCCACATTTTATTTACACTAATAGAGTATAAGGGAGGTATAATTTAGACCAAATATACCTGAATTTGAGTTGAGTGAGAAACCATTCCAACAAAAGGGAAAATAAATGGTCCCGTGCACCGCACACTCCTTTATCTAAATTATACTTATATCTCGTAAGATATGTGACATTAAGTAATATTAGATAAATTGATGATAATTTATTTAGCACATAAGTGTGCGCAGGGTGTGGCTGGGGGGTGGAGCGTCGGTTGGAAGATTAAGGGGGGATTAATTCCCCCCCCCCCCCCCCCNCCCCCCCGAGAAACAGTTTGAATTTTTTTGGTGAATAGCAGTTGGACCACGGTACCCCTTGTCCCAAACGTTCATAGCTTAGTTGGACCATGATCACTGGTCAGTTAGACTATCGTCATAGGCTTAGTTGGACCACGGTATCTGGTCAGGAGTACTATAATAGATAATAGACCCGCGGGTAGGTAGGAATTATTCTGTATCACTTAATTTTTTGCCTTATATTAGGTAAGGCTTGTTTAGGTTAGGTTAGGCTAGGTTAGGTTAGCTTATAATTTTGTTGTGTCTTACTAGCCATCACTTGCTGTTTTTTTCGTTCAGCTTGTAACATTCACAACCATCCTACATAAGGCGGCACAACAGCGGAGCCAAGTTAGTACACCACTACACCTTGTTTACAGTTCTCAAGAAGGAACTCGGAACCCAACTACAATACACCCAAATTTTTTACAAACAATTATTACAATAAATTAAGAACAAGAAAGAATCAATGTTTTATTTTACAACAATATCCTTTGAAAAACATACATTATAAATTACAATGTCAGCCGCCAGCTGAAGGGTGCCACGAGGTGTTTGTATTAGTCAATATATACTCTTGGAATATCCATCGACACGGTTTCTAAAAAAAAATGGCACTTTGTTCTTTTGTCACTACAACTTTTCCTCTTTTATAGGGGGCCATGGCACCCACGGCACCCATGTTGCGCACGCCTATGATTTAGTACCTAAAAATGTTGTGAGGATATGATCAAAATTGGAAATATATTATCAAAATTGGAAACTTTCACTACCTTAAAATACTTTTAAAGTCATGTTTATGGGAAAATGGAAATGTGCCATTTTGTTTTTAATGCTAATCAGTGCCTAGATACAAATATTAATAAAATAATTAGATTGTATTTTGAGAAAATCTCTTTTTTTTTTCTTTGCTTTCGTAAATAAATTACTCGCCAGCTGAAGGTTGCCATTATTTTTAAATTCGTCAATAATGTCATCCAAATTCATATCCATTGCCAGCATTTGTTCGATGAATGGGACCATGAGGCCATTATATACTCTTGGAATATCCATCGACGCGGTTTCTAAAAAAAAAAATGGCACTTTGTTCTTTTGTCACTATAACTTTTCCTCTTTTATTTGTGGCTAGTAGAGGTGCCTTGGCACCCACGGCACCCTTGTTGCGCACGCCTATGATTTAGTACCTAAAAAAGTTGCGAGGATATAATCAAAATTGGAAATGTCCACTACTTTAAAATACTTTTAAAGTCATGTTTATGGGAAAATGAGATGTGCCATTTTGTTTTTAAAGCTAAGCAGTGCCTAGATAAAAATATTAACAAAATAATTAGATTGTATTTTGAGAAAAACTATTTTTTTATTTGCTTTCTTAAATAAATTAGGGTTAATTTTAGGGTTGGCGAGATAATTTCTAAAATCCCTCTGGAGAAACTTAGAAGAACCATATATATCAAGTTTTAACCTGAGTGGTAAAATGGTTTGGGCTCTACCTAGTTCCAGTAACAAACTGACAGACAAACGGTATCGCAAAAACTCTTTTTTCCTAATCAGGAGGTCATGAAACGTCGACATCCCCCAATATCTTGAATTCATCTCTACCCCCTCCTCTTTCACCCCTGTGGGCAAATTGTCAGGATGTCTTAAGTGCGGAAAGGGATGGTCGGAAATATTAGTCCTGGAGTTTGATCGAATGTATTGTAAACTATTGTACAAAAATATGATGTAGTCAGTTCTAATAATTAGTTAAGTCTAAAAGAATCACTAGCCCAACAGTCCTTCTGTATGCTTACATCGGTGGTCTAACTCTACATCGAACTGGTGCAAGAGTGCACTTACACGATGCCTCTCAGATACTACTGAACTAGTTTTATTCCTTTTTATAGTTCTAAAGTGTGTCTTTATTCTAATTGTGTTACTTGGTTTCAAAACACTGATGTGTAACTATATACAAATTGAGCTGATATTAATAGCATTTTTGTTATATTATTACGGACTGCTTAGCATTTGGCTTGGTGACTCAGGCTTACAACACAACAAAGAATCACGTGTATGTTATGTAACATTGATATTACCTACATGTTAATAGACACTGACAAATTTGATTTTTTATCGCAATACTTTCTCTCTTCGAGGGTTCACGAGAAAGTAAATAATTTATAGTGAAAATAATTAAAATATTTCAAACTTTTCTAAAAGTTAGTGCTTGCGTTTTAGTTATAAGGAATGAATGAAGGCAATGAATGATGTTTGCTGATGACTAGATGGTATGGTGGAAGAAGGAATATGAAGTACAGGAACAACTACAAGAATGGAATGGGGAAGTGAAAGAATGTGGAATGAAATTTAACATGGTGGAATGCGAAGTGATTGTAATGACAAGGAAGAGGCTAAGGCCTAGTGAAGCTATAAATTTGAATGGAGTAGAGCTGAGAAAAGTACAGAACGTAAAATACCTTGGAAGCGTGATTGAGGCGAACGATGGAAGTAGAGAGGATGTAATGAGAAGAGGACAACAGGGAAAGTTATTCTATAGGTGTGTAAGAGACCCTTGAAGTGTTAGGAAATGTTGTACAGGGGGTACTTTGTATCCATTGTCACATATGCAGCAGAAACATGGATATTGAATGTAAAAGAGACTAGGAAAGTGGAGGCCGTGGGAGTGAAGTTTGTGAGGAGCATGTTAGCTGCCACAAGGAGAAACGGGATAAAGAATGAAGTTATCCGGGAAAGATGGGGTACAGGGAATACATGAGTTAGTAGAGGAAGCAAGACTGGGATGTACGGGCATGAAATGATGGTGGAAAAAGAGAAGATGCCAAAGAAAATGTTGGAAATGAAGTATGTAGGAAAAATACCGCAATGGAGACCAAGAAAGAGATGGGAGGAGCAGATAACAGAAAGTGCTCAAGCTAGAGGAGGGTAATGTAATAAATTAAAGGTGGAAGAATGGTGGAAGAATAGAGGAAGAAGGAGGCATTTTACTAAACTGACCCGACCACAGGCTGGAAACAGTTGTTTGATGATGATGATGATGATGATGAGTTCGGACTAGGCCGAATTGATACATCCCGCAGCTTAAATCATTATAGCCTGATGTTTTCAGGCAATACTAGTTTTAATCCTTCTTAACCAATACGATTAATCGACCTTGGACATGTTTCATCATGCACTAACCTAAACCTGGTTTGGCCAAGTAAAACTGTAGGTCATACTAGATTATCCTATGAGTTAACCCAAAATTGCAGGATTAACTAATTTAGACTAGGCTAAACCAGTACATCCTGAGTCTCTTAGGATGTATCAATTCGGTCTAGTCCGATCTAGTTGGACCTGGAATCGGGTTTGGACGGCAACATGTATACAGTATATTTTGGGTTATTTTTAAAGTTTGAAAACTATCGAAAGAAACAGGGGAAGACTTGTGCCCTTTATGAAGGATACCTAACCCGACTTAACCTAAAAAAGTTTCAATTATATAAAACAGAGGTCCCCAACCTTTTTGTACTTTATAGCACATTCAAAATTAACGGTAGTGCGGCGGGCACTAATTACTTTTACAGGGCAAATTTACTAACTCCCGCCAGGCTCAGAGGTCAGCCTCAACGCTATACACACGGCTGGTCAACTGCCATGTTAAGTTTCCAACAGCGATTGTGACGCGTTACATGTGGTTGTGGGTAATACTCAAGGTCGTAGCCATGGGGGAAGGGTAAGGGGGTTCAACCCCCTCCAACTTGACAAAACATAAATTAAAAAAATACTTCTTTATTTACTGTTTTAACAAGACCAAAATAGACAAGGAAATATTTAACTACTCACCATCATTTTGGTGTTTGGATACATTAAAATATATATATATATATTCTGTGTTTATTCAGGCAAAAAAGCTGGGTAGACCCATGTCAAGATATTTACAAAGGAAATAGGAAATATTCTGATGGTATTAGTGAGTGTGAAGAGAATGATGAAAGGGGGTAGGTCTTTGAGATTAGGGAAAATTAAAACCATTCATATTGAAACTATGGTGGTTCCGAGTAAATGAGAAGGCAAAAAAAGAGGAATGAGAGGGAGGGATTGGAAAGAAGGGG
>CABFWB010004799.1:16121-33299 GCA_902151455.1 Timema bartmani | reverse complement strand
GTATTAAAAAAAAAAAAAAAAAAAAAACTGGAACTGTAGATTTTCATAAAAAAATAAAAAAAGCGCTTGGGCTTACTACAAACCCCGTGATTTGGACAAACAAGAACTAGCACTTGGGCGACTTTTCGCCTGGTTATAACCGTTTTACTTTCTCATCTAAAGATAAATTACTGTGCATAATCGTTAAAAAATTCAATCTTGACATTATGATGAATCTTTACTATATAAGTGCCCCCAAACCCAAAAATGTGAGTTTTACAATTCTGTCTGTCCCTATATATGTCTGTGTATCTGTTCCTGGTCACAAATTTGAAACGGTTTAATGGATTTTGTTCAAACTTTATGTTTACATTTATATGACTACACCTTGATAAGTTTTTTTTATTTTGACCCGTGCCCTTAATTTAAGAGTAGTTTGCTGATAAGTGATTTTTTTATAATTCAAGTTTTTCGAAAATGACTAATGATTTTGTTTAAAAATATCACTTTGTACTTGTATGTCTGGGGAGTTCATGACATTGAAAATAAAAGTGTTTTCTTGTTTTTTGGAAAAAAAAAACGTTTAAGGGTAATTTACTGAAGAAAGTATTTATAATTGGGAATATTTTAAAATTGACTCTAACGGTTTGGTTCAAAATAGTATCCAGGTAAGTTTAAATACAATTGATTTAATTGATTTAAATTCATTTAATAGTAGATTACTGATAACTTATTTTTGAAATATTTCAATTTTTTTTAGAATTGCTTTAGTGATTTTGTTCAAAATTTCTATATGGGTACTATATTACATGATAAAAAAAATATAATATATTTATTTTTCCTAATTAACTAATTTAAGGGTGGTTAGCTTTTGTTAGATTTTAGAACATTTTTGATATTCCGAAAATAATCATTAAGTTTCAGTTTGAAATGTGTACCTTGGAATTAATTTAATCATGATAAATGAGTATTTACTATATTTTTAAAATATAAATAATTTTAGGATAGTTTACATAAAACTAATTTTTTAAATTTGAATATTTTTTTTATATATTGTGATTAACAAGTCAATATGTTGGTTTTTCTAAGAAATTAATTCTTAATATTAGTTTAAATAAACCTATTTTTGAAAATTTTGCCCCGAGCTATAATTTACTATATTATAAAGCTAGTGCGATTGTGTCGTGCCATTTATTTTAAAGTTTGAATATAATTTTTGTAGCGCTATTATTATACTTACCAGTGGTTTTTATCAACATAACTATAGTACAGACCTAAAAACCAGAGCCCATAACATTAATAAAACGTGAGCAAAAACCAAATAGAAGAAAAAATTAACAGTAAAGTTAACCTCTTAGGCTTGTCATGTTTTCTAAGATTTGAATTCGAGTTTAGAGAATTGTAGGCCTAAGTTAGTTCAAATGAAGATTCGTATTCTAGAATCGAATCCAAGAATAATTAGAGTCGACCTGACCTGTCTCAAATTATTTGCAATCAATAAAATATGTTTGTCGAAAATATAAGTTCTCAACAGCTAGAAAATTTACTCGATCACCTTTAATGTATTTATACGTCAAATCGAGTCTTTCACTTCTTATAGATATTATCAATACCTGTAAAACTATACTAATAATATAGTAAAATCTTATGAACGTTGGTTGCTAAAAATATGTTGTCTTTTATCTAAATTGTGTTTCCTATTAAAATTAGACTGTAGGTAGGCTTACAAGTTCATAAATGTTTTTTAAAAAAAATTTACTTCTGAGAATACAAATAACTGATATTTTATCCACGTAAATGAAAACAATATTTAAGAAAGAATTATAAAAAAGAGCAAATGAATGAATAATGACTCTTCTTGTAAATATCCCCGGTCCAGTTTGTGTTCCACTATTGCATGTCTTGTTAAGAGAGAATATGGGTTCAGTAAAAGTGTCGGTGAAAGAGGTAAGCCACTAATACGAAGGTAAGTGTATTTGTTAGTATGGATGTGAGGAGGGAAATAGGGGGAAATATGGGGGAGGGGGGTGATGTAAAGTATTGAGGCTCTAAAAGGCGGCCACTCCCCGAGTTGTTCCGATAAATGGGCTCCAGCCCCGGAGCTATTCCGGGCCAATACATCACCTTACCGCGAACCTAGGCCCGATACGAATATCTACTAGCCTTTAAAACCTGAGCCAGGGATGTCAACCAGGGACAGACTCGTCCCTAAGGCTGAGTGGCCAGGGACTCTGGTTCTGTAAATAGCTTTCGGCGTCACTCTCGCGATAGACTGGATTTCCGTACGATGAAAAGATCGGGGTTCGAATCCTAGGCCGGTAAACGTAGATTCGGGTACACTTCTTTCACATTTTACCTTCCTCATCCCTAACCCAATTGTGTAAATATAGGGATAGCTTGAACGAGTAATATGACAGAAAAACACAACTATTTTTGCACTGCGTCTTAATATTCGTCCAGGATATCCTAATATATCTATACTAATGGGATAGGGATAAGGAAGGAATGTTTTTAGAGGGCATGTTCCTCATTTGCATGAAGAGAGATCAGGAAATAATTTAGGAGAGAAAAAAAACCACCCATAGTACACCTGGCCAGATCTGAACCACGATCTTCTTTATTCCACCTGTTCACCCAAGTGGGTAGTTAAGTCATCATTTTCTGTACAAATAACAAAATATATTTATTTATTTGACTTTCAAGAAATTTAAATCTAGGTGTAGTAAGCTAATAATAATTGATGCCAAGGTTGTGCTGTCCCAGGTTAAGTTAGTTTATAGGTGGAGTGAAGTTCTGGGGACGATCTTTAATACTTTCATTTATATTTAAAGGTCCTGTAATATTTGTTGAAATTACAATAATTTATTAGTAAAACCTGAAAAACCCTCAGTAAGTGGTGTGCAAGTAGATTCAGTAATTTTGTAGCGGTTAGATTAAGATTATTTCTACGAATATTGGTCTCAGAATTTGTCTGGAAAGAGAATGAAAACCCCTATTTAAAACACTATGATAAGTGCACCCGATCGAGATTGAACTAGGGTATTTTGGATCAGAGTCAGGAGCATAACTCCTCACCCCAACCCCACCATTAGTACACCCAACGTCATGAAAATAAAATTTACTTCGATTAAAGGATTCTTTTAAAATAGTGGTTGATGTGTAACAAAATATTCTCTAACATTACCGACTGCATAGAGTTGTACACCCTTAACCACAGAGTTCACCCTTCCTCCCAAGGGGTTGAAACAACCCCTCCTTTCTAAAAAGAAACCTTGAGGCTAATAGAGGGCCACATCCCTTTCTTTTTGAAACCTCCACTATCCTCATCCTTACACCCCAATCCGCCATTTTTTTCAATCCCAATTTAATCTCAAATAATGTCAATAATTTTTCAGTAGCGTATTTACCCGAGGCACAAGGGTGGGTAGGGGGTGGCTGGTTTCATAAGCTGGTTATCCGCTACATCAGTGGGTTGGGCCATGGACTGGAGAAGAAAGGAGAATACATTCCCTAACTTTCATAACAAGAACACGTTATTTTATTACAAGAAACTAGATAAGCTTTTCTCAAAGGGTGTGCCATGAAATTTACCTGGTCGCGGCATTTGCGTAGAGGGAGAGTGGAAAACCATTCGGTAAAAACCTCCCCCAGTAAGCCCGAACGAGATTCGGACCCCGATCTCCCCGACAATAGCAATCCATTCTCTCGTGAGATTGACGTCATAGACCAGAGTTCGTAAACTCACGGCACGCAGGCCACATATCTGACAAGCTCTCTTTTCTGCTAAATCGGCCAGCAGTTATATATTTCCCCTACACAAACAAATAATAATAGTTTAATTTTGGTGTGTGCTTAAGTTTAAATAACAAAACAAAACTATTTCAAACTGTGCCATAGTTTTTGTATCATTTTAAATGTTTGACCGTGAGAATTTTTAAATACTGCTTCAAGTATTTCTCTGACCCACATTAACATCTGGGAAAATATGAGGTTCTAAATATAGGCCTACATTAATGATTTTAAATATATAGCATCAAATAGCTAGTATAGACCTACATCGGTGGGCACGCAGGCTAAACGTCAGGTCTAGTTTGCCTGTGACACAAAGGTCAGGGTTCAAATTCCAACCGGATTCACAGCGGGTGGTTTTTGCCATAGGGTTTCCAACATTCCCTTCACTCAAATGTGGTTACATTTCCTCTAAACCCGTGTCAGTGGCCGGATAGTCTAAGGCGTCACTCTAGTGTTAGACCGGCCTGCTTGAAGACCGGGAGATCGGGGTTGGAATCCCAGTTGGGTTTACTAAGGGTGTTTTTTTCTAAATGGTTTCCCACTCTCCTTCCATGCAAATGCGGGTATATTACCTCTAAAATACTTCCTTCTTCATCCTTACCCCATTTGAGTAGTCATCATAATATATGCGTATTACCTGAACAGGTAGTAATACGCGATTATATTATATATTTTTAAATCCACAAAATGAGATCTTCCTCACCCTTTACCTACTAAAGGGATTAAAATGTTTACAGTCCGGACGGGTAGTAAGATACGATGCAAACACATAATTATTTAGTATATTAAAGCAAGCAGACATGTTTGTATAGGCTGTGGACCGCAGCACGACTCTGAGTTTGTGGATCTGGCCCTTCAATTAGTGAAGTGAGACCACTGCCTCGTACCATTTGACCACCACGGTGGGTTCATAACTAAAACAATATTGAGTCGACTAATACTAACTTGTGGATGATGCGCATTAGTGGGCAAACGTATTAAACGTCAAGCTCTTATAGTTTCAACTGCCAAGATCAGTGTTCGAATGTCGGAAAAGTATAATATGGGTGCTTTTTCATCAATGATTTCCCACTCTTGTTCTACGCAAATGATGATACTTTTGGAATAAATATTACCCTCATCTCTACCTCTTTAGTGTAATTAAATGTGGATAGCCCTAATGGATAGTGAGGCGCGATGAATATTTTGTTTGTGGGTCTACTGTACATACTGTAATGTAATCACGATACAATAAGTTTTTGGAGGTCTATAATATTTGATATGTGTTGTTGTTGTTGTTGTTGTGAATTTAATTATTTTTTATCGTCATAGACACTATTTGTCTAAAGTGACAGCTGGAGCACACATTATCAGGTTGGCCACTGATTGGAAAAACCAGTAAAATCGGGACTTATGCTTGTATTTTGATAATCGGGAAAATCCCCAGGAAAAGTGCTTGGATTTGTTTGTATGTTTGGAAATTTAAAAATATGAATAGCAAAGTTGTGAGCAAACTAATCGAAGACGACTCCAAATAACTTCTGGAGGCACCCAATTTTCAAATACTTGCCGGGAGATGATAATCTCAAATGCCTTATTTTTAATTAAAAAAAAACCATGTGACGACCACTGCTAATAGCTTCTAGGTGCATACAAATTTTAAAAAAATGCTGTGTAATTATCACTCCGAAACATCTTTTAGAGGTACCTAATTTTTTTTTTTAATATCCAGACGAAGACCACTTTATATCTCTTCTAGAGGAATTTAATTTTCAAAACGTTTCCCATCAAGAAACACTCTAAATCGCTTTTGGGGGCATTCAAATTTCAAAAATCAAAGAGTATAATTTCTAGAAAATTTCCGGGTGAAGGCTACTCTCAATATATTCTAGAGATATACAAATTTCACAAATGGTTTGGGGGATTACCGCACTCTAACTAGCTTGTAGAGGAGTCTAATTATAAAAAAAAATCAATATGGAGCCCATTCCAAACAGCTTTTAGGGGTATCCAATTTTCAGACATTTAGCGGAACCCGCCCCCCCCCCTACGACTGGGAGGACAAACTTTTTTTATTATTTACCCCTTAATAAAGGTCCACCGCCACTGGATATAGCACATTTGTATACATATTATTCTTTGACTAGTCTACTCTCTGCTCGTGGCTAAACACATATCATAAGTGGAATAATGTGTTTCTGATACAAACCTTTGTAAAAAGTTCAGTGAGGATGTAAAGTAACGCCTTGCATGGTTGTACCCTGGTACAGTAGCCCCACGGCTTCTTTGGTGCTGACTGACAGCTGACAGCTGACAGCTGACGGCTTTGAAAAGCTACCGGACCAAATTATATATCTCTACGCCGAACCATATGATCTACAAAAAACATGGGTTTAGCAGCTGTCACTTTTGACAGTCAAAATTTAGGTATATACCTAAATGTTGACTGTCAGAAGTCAGCTGTGAAATGTCAGTCAGCACCAAAGAAACCATGGGGCTACTGTATTTTCTTTGAAGGGGGATGGAGGGGTCCTAAATGTAATGGCTCGTAGCGAAGTCTCCCAACAGGCGATAGCCAGTTTTTTTAAAAGTTTTTTTTTAAACAAATACCCATCTTGAAGTAATTTAAACTCGTTTAAAATATAATTTAGGTAGTCGGGTGATAAAATGTGTAGGACTTCAATAATGTACTGGCCTAGCTATTGGGTAGAAATATTTACTAATAATTAAAATAGTTTTTGTCACTTTTTTTATCTTTCAGATAAGAGCCCTTATATAAATACAGTATTGTATTTCTGCCATATAATTGACAAAGGTGACCTGGTGATCAAGAGGTAAGGTGTCAGACCTCTGTGTTGGGGGTCCGGGATTCAATCCTCGGTCCCGGCACAGATTTATCTGATTACCAAACCCTTCCTTCACCTCTGACAAGACGTGTATTAATCACAGCTTGTAAATGTGTGGAATGCCAGGCCTCCACCGTGGTTCGGATCCCACGTTAAACTGTAGGTACTCCATTTCATCTCACAACCACCCTACCATTACACATTAGCGTAAGTGAGTACAATCCGAACGGGTAGTAAGACGCGGTGCTAATAATAATAATAATAACAATAATAATAATAATAACATATAATTGACAATCTTGAGAATCCTGACTTTACAGCAACGCTATCTCTACTCACATAAGTAAACTAGTGGCAGAGGCTGTCCCATCCCGTTGTTCCATGCCAGGGGAGGTTTACAGTGGTTGTGGGGTGGTCGGGGGTGTGTAGGGGTGGGGCTCCACGCCCTACTTCAAACCACTTACAGGAATACCGCTGCGACGGTGGCGCGGCTGGTGGCGGCTTAGAATCCTACTGGGAGGTTTATATATACCTAACATCTTGGGGGAGGTTGGGGGTGGGTAGGAACAACTCCTGTCAAATCGCTAATGTCAATATTAGCACAATTTTATATCTGTCTTGTTCCTTTTAAGAAATAAAATTCGCTTGGACATGTCTTGTTGCGATCCAAACTGACATGAGTGGGGGCGCGGGCAATAACGACCTATCTACTCTTTCAAGGGGACGGCTTCGTTTAGAGGGATTCAAAATAACTTTATATTATTTTTAGAATTTTATATTGTTTTGTTGAAAAACCAATTGTATGCTTTTGATCTTCAAACTTTAGTTATAAAATTAAGCATCGTTAGAGACCTTCTCTAACATTTTCACTGATATGTAAAAAAATACTATTGTATTTATTAAAGTTTTAGTGATTTATCAGGTAAATTGTTTTAATATCAATGAAAATGTTAAGGGAGTTCCCCGACAGTGTTTATTTTAAAACCAAAGTGTGTTAATCAATAAAACACACATTAGTGACCAACAACCACAAAAAGGTTCAAAACTTTCTTGAATACCCATAAAAGTAGCAACATATAGATAATTTTCCCTTTTTGTGGAAATAAACACGTCCTATTTCAAAGATATAAGTTTAAATTATTGGACTCAAGAGGAATCGAAGCCTTTAGTTGGAGATGGTAGGGTTGAGAAAAGAGCAAAAATAACACTTCTTTAGTCACATTTTCCCGGAACTTTGAAATATCGCAGGAGTATGTGGTATTTTTTTTATCTTGTAGTTCAAATAAATGTCTATGTTTCTATTGAAAGTGATTAGAAAAAATCTGTTTCATTAATTTATTAAATTAATACAAAAGTTTGCATTTTAACGTAGTGACTAAGGTCAATTTATTTTCTATATAAACATGGGTTTTTAGAGCGCTAATAAAAGTGTTGTTTTTTTTCAAATTAATAAGAACTAGATTTGAAGTTAGACTCATTGATTTGACCAACCAAAATGTCAGACAATAGCAGTCAATATATTCATGTAGATGATATAATGTTTCTGAAATACAGTAAATTAAATGTCACTAAACTGTTATGTTTTACCTCTGTATGTTTTGAAAATTGAAAAATGACACCTGGACACAGGAATCGAACCCGGGACCTTTGGCTTAGTACGCCAATGCTCTAACCAGAACTCGTCCCATGCCCAGGGTCATTCTTCACTCATATTTTAAGGCAGAGCCTATGATGGAGTGCGGAAATCGTCGGCTACAAGTATGTGATTATATTAATATCACGAGCTATCAGATAACGCAGCCATCTTCGACTCAGTAGTTGGCTTATTGCTGCCATTTGTACGATTATTATAACTGTACGGGATTGCATATTAATATTCTCTGTATGTCTGTTTATAGTTAACATTTTGTTAAAATAAAGTGAACTAAGAAGAGGTTTGAGACTTGTATGCATCGTTCTTTCTTAAAATCTGTCAGTAAAAGTAACATGAAACTCTCTCTCGGTGTCCGGGTGGTCTAATGCGCTACTCTTGTGTTATACTAGACTGCCGATGAGGGGGAGATTGAGGTTCGAATCTCGGTCTTGTGTACTGAGGGTGGTTTTTCCAAAATGATTTTCCCACTCTCCCTCCACACAAATGCGAGTACACCTCCCCTAATTCCTAAGACCATCAGCGTAATTAGTACCATAAGTGTATTACCCGAACGGGTAATAAGACGCGGTGATAAAAAAAAATTTAACCTGTATATTTATTATTTGTATCAGAAAACTGAGATTAACGACCGAAAGGCTCGTTGTGTTGACCACTCAATACCCACTATCAGCAGAAGTTGGCACTGTCTTCGCCAATAGACGGTGGCCGCTCGGTCGGTATGGCTTACGGGCTGACCCCATGGAGTATTTTTTTATAGCAAACATGTAAAAATGTGAATTGTTGGTTTACCTGTCCCTTCATTGATGTGACAATTACTTCTGTCCAAATCATGAAAACGAAGATCATGTTGATTGGTGCTGCATTTTCTAAATAAACTCCACTTATCCTGAAAGTTAGCGATCTTACCTTGACAGATTACACTATGGTCCTACCTTATAAGCTATACCATAGTGTAATCGGTCAAGGTAAGTCCGCTATCTTTCGGTTTAAATGGAGTGTAGGTACTTGAAAGAGATTTCTTTTTTACGATTTGCTTATGGCCTGTTCTATTTAAGAGCATAGGTCTATTGACTAGATACGTCCCTTTGCTTCTATTAACTCACAAATACTACCCGTCTGAGCAAACAGATTCTTTACTCTATTGGGGTAAGAATAATGAAGGCAGAATTTAAAAGGAAATGTATCAGCATCTGCGTCGTGGGAGGGTGGGAAACCATTTAGGAAAAAAGGCCAAAATTCTAGCCCAGACAATCTAATCACTGAAAAAAAAAGACCCAGATTATGAAACTGACACCTGAGACTGTACACACCAATGTAAATGATAAGGCCCATTTTTTCACTTTTCAGTTTTTTTGTTAGTTAGAGTAACGTAGGCTGGCTAAATAGTTTACATTTCCAGTTTATTTTATTCCTGTGTCTTGCATCATTAATAGGTTGAGGCTCGAATCCTGGCTGGGTGTAATGAGGGTGGTTATTACTAAGTGGTTTTCCACTCTCCCCCCAGGAAAATGCAGTTATATTTTATTTGTATTTTATTCTTCTTATCCCTACCTCACTAACTTAATTAAAATGCGTATATCTGCGTACAACCCGAACGGGTAGTAAGACGCGGTACTAATAATAAAATGCGTATAGTCCGGAGCGGTAATAAGTCACGACAACAAACACTAATTAAAAAATAGCCATCCCATGACTAATTAGTTAGAGTTGTCAAATATAAGTTTAAGGAAGCCTAGTTCGATTCCAGGTAGTGTTGAAAAAGCTGATTATTATTTGTATACTGGTTCTTCTTACTATCAACTCACGTCCGGATGTACTGAGGTTGGTTTTTCGTAAATAGTTTTCCACTCTTCCGCCACACAAATTCAGCCACATTTCCACTAAATACTTTGTTCCTCCATCCCAGTCCCATTGTGTAAATATGAATACATTCCGGACGGGAACAAAGCAAATAATAGTTGGACGAATGAAATCAAAAGAAGCCGGTATGGTGGAGATAGCCCGCTGTTGTCGGCAGCCTAGAGGGCCCGTCAAATCCTGCATCAATGTAATAAGAGTCCAAGTGACACGTTCCGCCAAGTCTTAAAGCCTTCAATACAAGTTTATTATCTCCCAGGACAGTGCTTACAAACGTCCGTCTGTCTTCCCACCTGACCAACACAGAGCCTTCTGTCAGAGGGGAGCGGAAAGGAGCCTTTACACTACAAAACCGTCACATTTATATTATTACCATTATAATTCAAAAACTCGCATTAATGGTTGCATGGTCTAGGGCAGGAGTGGCCAGACTTTTGCTTCTAGTGAGAAGGAAAATTCTTTGCGATTTACTACGCAGCCATAGGCTGATATTGTTTGTTTCCTTAGTAGAATAGTTAATAACCCTTTTTTGTGTTTTAATAATATAATTATATCACAAACAAAAACATCCTTTCACTGACCAACACCAAGATTTTCATCAAGCTACATTACTACTACATATAATTTTACTGAAAAAAGTATTTTCTCATTAAATATCTAACTTTGAAGTTGATGCATGACACTGAATATCTTAAGATAATTTGTTGGATGAGGGTTCATAATAACTAAGGTAACATTGTAAATGTTCATCAGCCAAACAACTTAGTATTCTCGATTATATAATCTTCAGTTGAGAAAAAGTTGACTCGCAGAGGTAGTTTGAACCAAAAAATGCAGTCAAATGAAGAGCGATGGATGGACCTCAAGAATTGGTACTTATCTTCATTAAATAAAGTCCAGAAATTGTTTTTCAGAGGCTCTTGCTTTCATGGGGATATCAGATTACAGTTTTATTATTTCTTCCTCCACATCTGAAACACACACAGAGAGAGAGAGAGAAAGAGTGAGAGAGGGAAACAGAGATTAAGTACAGCTATAGCTGCATCTATTTATCATAGTCTTTAAATTGAAAAAATTACACTTGGACACGACAATCCATTCGTACAATTGTCATTGTACATTGTGCAGCATAAAACCCTTCAAGAGTCGAAGGTGGCTGTGTTATCCGATAGCTCGCAATCTTAATTGGTCGCTCATATGTAACTGACGAGTTCCACACGTCCATCACAGACTTTGCCTTAAAATATGAGTGAAGAACTATCTTGATCATGGGACGACTTCTGGATAGCTCGCTAGTTAGAGCACTGGCGTATTAAGTCGAAGGTCCCAGGTTCAATTCCCATGTCAAGGTGTCATTTTTAATCTTGTAGAATTATAATTTAGATGAGGCTATAACCGTACCTAGCAACCTGTAATAACTTGGATATTTAATCCATTACAGAATTTAGTTTAATTTTATACACAAAGTAATTTCAACGGTTATAGAATATTAATTGTCATGGGTATCGTGGACATTTAACAGACCTTTTTTTTTACTGTTTAAAATGTTTCTTTTCAAATATAATTATGTTCACAAGATGTTCAAGATCTAATGAGATTGACATATTATGTAGAAAATTAAACTAAACGTATCTAACAAAGTAATATTTTATTTATGTTTGATAAACATATTTTTTGTTATAAAAACTTCTATATATTGACCTTAACTTACACTTCGTTCCATCCATCGCTGTCAGGTCACACGAATTAAAATACAATTATCTGTGTCGTTTTCTGAAACTACTCCCCTATTCTATCCAAGCTTATATTCCCTTTTGCCCTTCACCTACAACCACCCACTGTCTTATCAATAAGGAAGAGAGGAGAGAAAACTACTAACTTATCTCACTGTAAAGAAGATAGCTCACTGCTAGTTATCAAATATATTGAAATTTTCTGTTGTGAGCCTATCAAAAATGTACTGTATTTGTTAGAGGAAGGCTAAATATAGAGCCCTAGCCCCACATCTCAATAAATATGCTTAAAAAGTCGATTAAAATGATCTAATGTTACATTTTCACACACACACACACAAAGGGTTTTTTTTAAAGAAAAAAAGCCCTGTTGATATCTTTTAACCTTACTTTGGTGGGAACCATATTTTAAAATAACGCATCTCTGCTTAAATATTACGTTACAGCTGAAAGTTTGCGCGGAAATTTCTCACCTACCGAGGCGGCCACCTTAAGAGCTATTATTAGAACGAACGCTTTGTTATTCATAGGCGAGTACATTCGAGAACTAAACTATTCAGTCAGATGATATTCTGCGTGTACAAAAAAAACGTAGATACGTTATTAGAAATCGGGTGTCCACGTTGGCATGCTGGTTGCGTCCGTCGACGGTTCAAAGACTTAATTATAACAACTGAAATTCATTAAGAGGACGTTTATTACGTTTATATTTGGCTAGGACCTGTTTCAGAACTACTAGTATGAAGGAATGTTGGTAGGTTAGGTTAGGTTAGGTTAAGCTAGGTTAGGTTATTCATTGACCTGATACCTCTATTCTGCCGGGGGGGAAAGGGGGAGGAAATAAAACAAAAATTAAACGTTTTCTTAAGTAAATAGTATAGAAAAATTTCGTAAATACAAACATTTACTCTTCTTAGAATAATAAGAGGGATTTAATATAAAGTGATCCCAAACACACAAGGTTATTTTTTCCCTGGGCACCAACACCCACGGGCGCAACCGACACGGAGCCAGAAATCGTGATCTCAATCTTCATAGGGCAGAGGCTCCCATCTTAGTCTGCAGTAAGAATTTCCTCCAGCAATCTCAACCAATTACGTTTCACATCATTTAACGTATATCATATTTCTGACATTAAATCTCTTCTAGATTTCTAAATAAATACTCTGAAATAGGAAAAACTCAATTTTCCACTCATGATTTTTAACGATGTAAGACCCGTTCAAATGCGTTTCCTGGGATTATTTATTTTACTATTACAACTACTATTACTACTGCTACTACTACGAATCTCCCGTCAGAAGCGAATTTATTTTCCTTTTCATCTTCAGCTAAAAACAAATTCACTTGACATTATCCACTCCAATTTTAAAATTATTTCAACATAACGAAATGTTTTCTTATTTATTTATTCAAATTTATAGAAACAATTTAAATGTGCTCAGATCCTCAGAAAAGTGAAAAAGTCCATCTGAATATTCTGGTGCTGATTCGTGCGTTGTTTGGAAACACTCTAAATTTCCCTGCCACTCCCCCCTTTCCACGTCTTAATAGCCCCATTGGGCGGCAATTGGTCTAGAGTCATTTGGCCTAAAATGCACACTTTACAAACTCAATTATTTTACTCAAAATTCATTTTAGACTAAAGTACTTTAGGCCGAATAAAATGTAGAAAGGCCCTAATGACCTCATTGTGTCGATGGGCCTCTAAACAACAACAACAACAACAACAATAATAATAATAATAATAATAATAATAATAATAAAATGGTGAAATTAATTTTTGGCCAAATGATTTCTAGAACAAGTGACTTTAGGCTAAAAGACGTTAGTCCTGCTTAATTTCTGTGAAATTAATTTTTAGGCCAAATGATTTCTAGAACAAGTGACTTTAGGCTAAATGACGTTAGTCCTCCTTAATTTCTGTGAGATTAATTTTTAGGCCAAATTATTTCTAGAACAAGTGACTTTAGGCTAAATGACGTTAGTCCTCCTTAATTTCTGTGAGATTAATTTTTAGGCCAAATTATTTCTAGAACAAGTAACTTTAGGCTAAATGACGTTAGTCCTGCTTAATTTCTGTGAGATTAATTTTTAGGCCAAATTATTTCTAGAACAAGTAACTTTAGGCTAAATGACGTTAGTCCTCCTTAATTTCTGTGAGATTAATTTTTAGGCCAAATTATTTCTAGAACAAGTAACTTTAGGCTAAATGACGTTAGTCCTCCTTAATTTCTGTGAGATTAATTTTTAGGCCAAATTATTTCTAGAACAAGTAACTTTAGGCTAAATGACGTTAGTCCTCCTTAATTTCTGTGAGATTAATTTTTAGGCCAAATTATTTCTAGAACAAGTAACTTTAGGCTAAATGACGTTAGTCCTCCTTAATTTCTGTGAGATTAATTTTTAGGCCAAATTATTTCTAGAACAAGTAACTTTAGGCTAAATGACGTTAGTCCTGCTTAATTTCTGTGAAATTAATTTTTAGGCCAAATGATTTCTAGAACAAGTGACTTTAGGCTAAAAGACGTTAGTCCTGCTTAATTTCTGTGAAATTAATTTTTAGGCCAAATGATTTCTAGAACAAGTGACTTTAGACTAAAAGACGTTAGTCCTACTTAATTTCTGTGAAATTAATTTTTAGGCCAACTGATTTCTAGAACAAGTGACTTTAGACTAAATAACGTTAGTCCTCCTTAATTTCTGTGAGATTAATTTTTAAGCCAAATGATTTCTAGAACAAGTTACTTTAAGCTAAATGACGTAGTCATGTTTAGTTTTTGTGAGATTAATTTTTAGGACAACTGACTTTTCATGAACCCAACTTCTAGACAATTTATCTAAAGTAGCTATGTTTATGTTGTCTTCGTAAATATCCGTTATGATTTGTTATGATGTTATTAGATGGCGAGGTGTGTCATATTCAATAAAATATCATAATATAAACTATCGTTTATAAATATCTCTAGTCTTATATAAACCTACTACTGACCAAGGTAGGCCTCTCTTGATGCATTCTTGGTCATCTCGAGTGATTTTTTTTCCTGCGACGTTAAATGGGGAAACCATTCGAGATGCCTGAATGTACTCAGGAACATAGGTCTATTTCTAAAGTCAAAGATATATATGGGTTCGTCTACTCTTTAATTACGGTGACCATATATATACATTGAAACATGCCATTACCGATGAGGGTCTTGGAACATTTAATATAAAACACCTTATTTTGAATCGTGCAGGATGCGAGTCACTGATATCAAAATGTTTATATCGTGATGTGATTTGATACGTCACGGAATGCCGGTTACTCGCAAGTGGCTGGGAAAGCCGATGACGTCTACAGGAATGGAGTCAGTGGAATTCAAACGCGCTATTTTATAAATATATATACAGTAGCTCCACGACTTCTTTGGTGCTGACTGACAGCTCACAGCTGACTTCTGACACTCAACATTTAGGTATATACCTAAATGTTGACTGTCAGAAGTTACAGCTATTAAATACATGTTTTTGTAGATCATATGGTTCAGCGTAGGGATACATAATTTAGTCTGGTAACTTTTAAAAGCCGTCAGCTGTCAGCTGTGAATTGTCAGTCAGCACCAAAGAAGTCATGGATCTACTGTAGTACACACTAAAGGAGACACTATTATTGCATTGAGTTCACCGCGCTAAACGATTGGTTTGGATTAGGTTTTTGTTTTTTTCTTAGCACCGCGTCTTTCTACCCGTTTGGGTTTTACCTTATGTACTATTTAAGCTAATGGTTTTAGGGATTAGGAAGGTTATATTTAGATGAAGTGTACCCGCATTTGCTTGGAGGGAGAGGGGAACCCATTTTAGAAAAACCACACTCGGTACACCCAACCGAGATTCGAGCCTCGATCTCCCCGTCATCGATGATCTAGTCTACTATTAGAGTAACGCCTTAGACCATACGGTCACCGAAGAGAGTGTATTGTTAACGTTTTAGTTTTAAAAACAAGTATTAAAATTAAAATTAGTATTTTTTTTTTCTTGACCCATTCATGCAAATAAAATCTTCTTGTTAATCCTTTGTAAAACTCATGGGGAAACCTCATTGGTCCACTCCCCATCCCCCCCAAGCAAACTTCTCCCCTTTCCCCAACACCCAGTTCCCCCCCCTCTCTCCTTGTAAAAATATGAGGAGTCCATCTTTTCATAACAAATTGGCTTAGGGCTGAAAAGCTGGTAATCCACAGCTAAACACATTGTTTGACTAGAGGGTGCAGTCTGTCGGTCTCTGTAAGGTCGATAGTCGCTTGCCGCCACGCTATGTTTAGCTAGAGAGGGTGGCTCTTACGTTCAAAGTGGTGTTATAACCTCGCGTCGTTTTGGGGTCCACCGCACCTTGGCAAATATTGAACCAAGGAGGACTTGAAATTTCGGCTGGCTACTGTTGTAACATGTCGTATTCCTTACATCAATATTTGTTGACATTGAATCTCCAGACTAATCTGACATAAGGTCTGAAGTGAACATGTTACTAGAAGCAGATGTTTGGAAGCAATCTGGGTGCTGGTATTGCTTGAATATAGTCCCAAACAGCCCAGCTGAACAAGGGCGTAGAAACATAATTTTTCTAGGGGGGTTGTGGGGCTCTAGAAAATGCTACTATACCTTTAATTAATAAAGGTTTATACTTTATATACCTAGACTATATAGTATGAACACACCCATTACATTCAAGGTGGGGTTCCCCGGGCTCCGCCCCTCTACACCCTTGCAGCCGAATGCTCCAAACAAACAGGCAGACCTGCCAGGTGCTCAAACCGGGCCCGTTACCAGGGTCAAATTGCGGGCCCTCCTCTCATTGTTTTACTTGACCTCAGTGGCCGAGAAACCTTATGTGTCTAGTGGGATGAACTAGCCTAGCAATTAAAAAAAGTGTTTATGAAGGATGTTCACCCCAAAGCTAAAGGGGGGCTTGGGTACCTTCCCTTTGCACATGTTTGAAAATTGGATACCCCTAGACGATGTTTGGGTGGCCCTCGTCTGATTTTTTTTTTTAAATTATACTTCCCTATAATGTTATAGGGTAGTCCTCCCCATAATCTTTTTTTAAATGTCATTACCTTGAGAAGTTATTTAAAAAAATTGATTTCTCTAGAAACTATACGAAAGGGTCCTTCTCCAGAATTATTTTTAAAGTTTAATGCGGTGACCTGGTGGTCTAGGGGTAAGGTGTCAGACTTCTGTGCTGAGGTCTGGGGTTCAGTCCTCGGTCCCGGCACAGATTTATCTGAGTGCCAAACCCTTCCTTCACCTCTGACAAGACGTGTATTAATCACAACTTGTGAATGTGAGGAATGCCAGG
>CABFWB010004799.1:0-15710 GCA_902151455.1 Timema bartmani | reverse complement strand
CCCAAGAAACCGTTATGGCACCACTGCTTGACTTAGATTTATACTTTTTTTTAAAATATCTGGTCACTTTTACAAAACAAAAGCAATGTACGCACATTAATACGTAAATGAGGCCGTGTGGTCTAACGCGCTAATCTCGTGTTATACTAGACTGCCGATGACGGGGAGATAGAGGTTCGAATCTCAGTAGGGTGTACTGAGTGTGTTTAAAAAAATTCCACTCTCCCTCCCCGCGAATGCGGGTACAATTACTATAAATATAACCTTCTTAGTCCCTAAAACTATTAGCGTAATTAGTACATTAGCGTGTAACCCGAACGGGGATTGAGACGTGGTGCTAAAAAAATATGAATATTTCTTAAAGTTAACACGTTACTAAAAAATATTTCCAAAACAAAACAAATAAAAAAAAACCTAACCAAAAGGGGTTGGTTAAAAAAGCGATACTTTACGCTTCAGTGGTGGGTTGGACAGTTTTAAACTATAAAATGCACGATTATTTTGAATTCGATCGAAAATAATTAAATAGGTAACCAACAAAATATATAAATAGGTTTTTTTTTGTGTATCCTCTGTTAGTCATAGATCATTCCCAAGGGAATTATTCATGAATAAGTTAGTTGGATCAAAAAACTCTTTAGTTTCAAGACTAGTCTCGCAACAACAGTTCAATTTTCATACGAAAGGCCTTTTACCAAATATAAACACATTTTTATTCGGTCAACAATAATTAAAGTTTACTATTTTATTAGTGTTATTTTATAAACATTGATATCTATCAAAATTGACAACTGTAGGAAGACCCGCCTCGGTGGCGTAGTTAGCTAACGCGCTGGTTGTGTTGAGCTCGACTGCCGAGGACGGGGAGATCGAGGTTCGAATCTCGGTCGGGTGAACTAGGGGTGGTTTTTCCTAGATGGTTTTCCACTTTCCCTCCACGCAAATGCGGGTTTACTTCCTCTATAGTCAACCTTCCTAATTCCTAACCCATTAGTGTAATTAGTACTTAAGCTTGTAACCCGAACGGGTAGTAAGACGCGCTGCTAAATAAAATAAAACTCTATGGAGAACAGTGGAGAAAATACAAACATATTTCTTTGCGGCCAACATTGCTAACATTTCTCTATATTATTTGTGTTATTTTATAGGTATTGATATCTATTAAAAATGACAGCTGCAGATAACATGGATATATAAATATATTAAAATTGTTTTAGTAACTTTGTTAACTAGCTTCTACTGTTCTTCCTACCAAAATAATACTATAATTGCAGTTCTCAGTCAACACAGCACTTCCAAGTGAAACAACTTAGGGCCAGTTTCATAGTCAGACTTAGTACGCCTCTAGTGCGGCGCTATACTAAATACAAGACGTCACCTACCAGAAATTGAATGGAATGGGCCAGTTTCATATACGAAACTGGCCCATTCCATTTTGGTCTAGGTAGGTGTCGTCCTGTATCTAGTATCGACCCGCACTTTAGGCATGCTAAGTTTGACTATGAAACTGGCCCTAAGTTTCAAATTGCTCGTTGTAAAGGTGTGGCGGTCCGAACACAATAGTTCAGTTACCAACAATCCCCAATTCACCCCCCTTCTGCCCTTTCAATAAACATATCTTTTTCAACTTTTAGCTTTGTGAAAGCTGGCTCATCGACACTAGAAGGCAGTTTTTGTCTCTTCTACTTGATAGCGGTGTTGTCACTCGGGACTGAGGGTAGCAATCCCTGTGTTGAAGGACTCAAGCTCTACCAACGAGTGCAGCCATTTTTAACCTGATGGTGTATACCTTCTCTGTGCACAAGGGCTATTTAGCACCTAAGGGCCAGTTTCATAGTCAGATTTAGTACGCCTAAAGTGCGGGTCGATACTAGATACAGGACGACACCTATCTAGACCAAAATGGAATGGGCCAGTTTCGCATATGAAACCGGCCCATTCCATTCAATTTCATGTAGGTGACGTCTTGTATTTAGTATAGCGCCGCACTTGAGGCGTACTAAGTCTGACTATGAAACTGGCCCTTACTGTAGATTCACACGTTTACCGAAAAACAAGCGCAGAACAGAAATGGGGTCACGTGACGAACTCTAAGCCAATCACAAGATGTCTGCCTTAGAGGCGCGAGCTGTTCTACTAAAGTTCAACTCATCTCTACTATGACCGCTCTGCCCGAGATGTTGACTGAGATGATGACTGGCCATAATTCTAGGATACACATAGCTGTGTTCCTCTATATTTATAGATGTCCCAAGTGACGTCAGAAGGACCGGATAGAACGTTAGAATATACATAGCTGTGTTCCTCTATATTTATAGATGTCCCAAGTGACGTCAGAAGGACCGGATAGAACGTTAGAATATACATAGCTGTGTTCCTCTATATTTACAGGAGATGTCCCAAGTGACGTCAGAAGGACTGAATAGAATGCAAGGATATACATAGCTGTGTTCCTCTATATTTGCAGGTTTGGTTCCAAAACCGTCGTGCCAAATGGCGTAAGGCGGAGAGGTTGAAAGAGGAACAAAGGAAGAGAGAGGAACAGGACAGAGGCAAGCGGGAATCGGACTGCAAAGACACTGCTCACTCAGACAAGGTAAGCCAACAAGTGCAATCGTATTCGTTTCTTTCTTAGTGCTTTAAGTAATCATGGAATGCTCTAGCTAGATATTATGTTGGACGGTTTTCCTTCTTTGAAACATACTAAGATGTGTGATAATTTTGCGACATGTAATACTCATAATTTACTGAGTGGAAGATGGTCCTATTTTAATTCGACCGTTTGGAAATGCATTTGTCTATTTGTTCCATCATTAAAACCAAATGCGAGGACCAATTTTAACGAAGTTTGGCATAATATCTTTGAATTTAGTCCAAAAGATTTAGGTAGATAGTTTTTTAATATAGTTATCCGTTTAAATATTGCGGTGGCTCAATAGGTTTTTTTTAGTAGCTCATCTTAAGCGATTTAAATTTAAAAAAGTGTAAACAATCAATCGAGTACCTAGGACTTTTATTTTCTTTCAATTTCGACATAATATATTGAGAGATTGACGTTTCAAACCACGCGAACAACGGCTATTATCTATTAATAGAATTTACTATTGAATATATCCATTCATTTGTTTTCTGTCTAACTTGATCACTTACTTAGTCTATGACATTAGTAACTCGAAATTTTATTGCCACACTTACAAAACTACCCCATTTATCCCTATCTTGAGCTAGTTTTATCCAATCCACCTTAATACAGTCTAGCCCTATCATGAGCTAGTTCTATTCAGTTCACCTCATTACAGCCTATATATTTTAGGTCCATTCTAATGCTATCCTCCCATAGGCTTCTAGGTCTTTACCTCCCATATGCTTCTAGATCTTTACAATGGTATCTTCCCATTGGATTTGCCAGTCAATACCCTGAGCACGGTTCTAGATCACTAATAAAATTTATATTTTTTTAAATCCAAATAAAGTCTTAGGACTGTATTAACTATAAATAAGGGGGCGTTCAAGTATTACGTAAGCACCTTAGGGGGGAGGGGGTTCGAATTTGGTTATTTTTGTTGACAAGAGGGGGAGTGGGGCCAGATCAATGCTTAAGCAAGACATAGAAATATGAGCAAAATTGAGGGAGGGTGCATCGCAAACCGCTTGGACTTGGGGCAGCAATGAAGATGCTGAGTGACTAAACGAGGAAGAAGTGAAGCCTATATAAGTAAACCAAAGCTTGAGTGACCTAGTACCCCCAAATAGAAACATAATAATGGAAAGGGTTGAGACATGGATTCAAGGACCTTGGTCATCGGATTAAATGGAATTTAGGTTTTTTTAAATAGATATTATATTCATGTATTCACTAATAATACTTTTTTTTTTATAACTTAAATTAAAAGTAAATTAAAATTTTAAAATTGTATAATGTTATAGTTTGTTTTAATATCACCTGTTCAATAAATTTAAATTCATTGCATACCAATGTTGATTGTCAATTATTTCACAATATTAATTTACACCTTTATGTTTATAATTACCAGAAATATATAAATGGCATGATTTTTTTAAAATAATTGTGTCTTACTACCTGTTCAGGTTATAGGCTAAATTGCATGAAAAAATAATGGTTATTCCTGTGAACAAATGTAAAAAATAGTTGACAAATCTTACGTAAGCAAGATTATGCTTATTTTTTCTACAAGAGGAAGGGAGTGATTACAAATGTCCAAAAATGTGTTTACGTAATACGTGAAAGCCCCCTAACAGGAAATAATTCTTAATATGATGTAGGCTTACTTATATTTATTATTTAGTGAGGTACACTGTTCACAGAACTACTAGTTCATTAAATATGAAACTGCAAAATAAAACGTAATAATAGGCTTATAGTAAAATAAGTTATAAGCCCATACTTGCAAACCCAATCGATTACGAGTAACATGAGAAAATACTGATTTAACCTAAAAATTACTTAACTAACCCCACTTTTGATTTAATAATCATAGAAGCTAATATAAGTATAAAAATGAACTTTACTAAGACATTATGTACTTCATTTAATATAAAAGGTTACAGCCTACACTACACAGTAGATTACACCATGTTCCTGTTAAGACTCGCCACAGTGTTACCAACCATGATAGCATGGCTTGCTGCTTTACAGGATAAACGGGAGTCAATAAGAATAAAACAAGTTTATGTCTGATATTTCAAACATCGATAAGTTGTACTACCACTGAAGCTGTATGGTTTATTTTTATAATTTACTTTCAACCAACTTTCCAGTATAAATTTAGTTGAGCTTGTTAAGTGTGTTTCATACATTGAATTTTTCCTGGCATAATAAATGTCTCAACGTACAACTTTTCCAACTACGAAATGGCATAGTAGGCATTTGTTTTTATATACTGTCCCTTTCTTTTCTTTTCTATTGCTTTATATGATGTTTTGTTTCGCCATTTTTGTGATTTATGAAAACTGAATTTCAAAGTTTAAAAACTTTATATTCCTCCACTCGCGCCAAGCACGGCTGTAAAAGTTATGTTTTAAAGAAGGAATGATAATATAGCGCCATATTTGTTTCAATAAAAGACAAAATAATGGTTCTTAAAAAAAGAGAGGAAGAAACCTTGACAGAAAAAAATATATATAAAAAAAGACGTTACAACGCAAACATTCTAAGAAATCTGAAGAATACTTAGATTTGTTGCCGTTAATCTTCATATTCTCAAAGTTTTATCGTTTCTTACTAGAGTTTTTTTTTACATGCGAGAAGGAAAAACACAAACGGACTCGTAACACAGTCGGATGTGTAGGGTATGATATTAAGATCACTTTGAATGCTGTTTCTCGCCATAGTTCATTACACTCCTCATGAAAAATACATGAGATTGTCGACTGAAACATTGAAATGTTAGTCCAGATTTGTATATTTCATAAACCTTTCTTCGATTTTGTTCGTTTATATTATTTATAGTGGGCAGTGTGTGTACAAACATAAGTCCATAAGTATATTAAAGCCTTACAAGCTGTTTTTGGCAACATTGGGTAATAGTTTAAAAACATATAATAAACTATTGATATTAATATATTATAATACATAATACATTTTGCCAATAAAAATAGTTTACAGGGCTGAGTAAAAAATACAAACATTTTGTAAAGAAGAAAAAGGCTGTGATTTACTAGTCTTCAAACATTTACAACTATATATATACATAATTTTTGTATATATGCTGATATATATATATCAAGCTAACTTTGCATCATTCCACAGTGTTTAGTCTATGAGATAGGGCCATTGTGTAATCCATCAAGTTAAAACTGCTAACTTTCAGGGTAGATTGAGTGTACGTACATATATACGTACATACATACATAACACATACATACATACATACATACATACATACATACATACATACATACATACATACACACATACATACATAATGTTTATGTATATATACTTTTGTATGTGATTTTAACGCATAATTAAAATCACTCTTTCTTGAATAAGAATATATATTTTGAATATAGTATATTATTAAAATATTCATGCGTTTGATCAAATAGTTTTTGTAGACATACTCAAACGTTTAATTGTTTTGTCAATCATATTATATAATAGACCCTAATTATTACTATGGTAAATCAGTTAGACCGACTACTTAGTTTTGTTTCAAAACCTTATACAAAGAATAATAGGTATAAACAGTAAGCTTGTCGGCTATACCCGGAATGGTTGGTTTATTTTAAAACTCCATAAAAGCCATTTCATAAGAACTAAAAATATATTACTAACAATAATCACTACCGGCGATATTTGTGCAAATGCTTTTTACCACACTTAATGTGGGAATGTAAGGAAAGTGAATAGAAGTCAGTGTCTTTGCAATTTCGATAGCAAAAAATGTTTTTGGCCAAAAATAGATAAAATGCTGTTCCTATAATGTTCTTCACATGGTTAAATCAACATTTGTTGAATATCTGTCATGGCATTAAATTTTTTTTTAATGAAGAAATTTTGTCATGAAATTCCAGGACACATCTGACAGATATTCAACAACTTATGAGATAATCATGTGAAGAAAATTAAACTTTTTTTTTTACTGGAGCAATATTTGATTTCTTTTGATCAACATAAAACGTTTTGATACAAAAACTGCCCTTAATTTGTTTTCCTTACACTCCCACATAAACCATATTAAGTGTAAGAAAATGCATTTGCACATACTGAACCTATTATAATAATTATTAATAAAAACATATTCTTAATTCTTATGAAATGGTTTGATTGTTATTTTAAAATAACACAACTATTCCGAGAATATCTTGCCATCTAATCAATTCTTTGTGTAAAGTTTTGATACGAACCCAAGTAGTCAGTCTATTTCTTGTTGTAAAGTTCCCCACCAGGAAGCAGTAGCGTAGCGCAGTAGCCGATGATTTGTTTAACAATGCAGCCATCCCTCCCACTTGTCATGAACTCTGATTTGTGGCTCTAAGCAGGTGCTGGAGAGCGTGGGGTATATTAATTGAAACAATACACAGTGTTTATTGCATGAAGAGTAGTGGTGATAATGAGTATTTATCGTCAGACACAAATCTCCCTCGTCCAAGTTACTCCGCAAGAAAATGGTGGCTTGGTTTGCTCGGCCGGTTAGAATAATTACACTGCCATCTAGTAATGTAATAATTTATAGTTTATGTAGTTTATATCGTTGGGGGAGTTGTTATTTATGTGTTTTGTTGTGTAAAGGAAAGGGGAGATGGAAAGTACACCTGATGCCGCGTTTTCACGCGTACTTGCAAGCAAACTTTTTACTCGGGGAGCATTTCAAACAAATAAGTTTCTCAAGGTGGACCACAGATTGCGGTGGAGGGAAAACTTTTCATTTGGGGGTAAAGAAGAAGGAAGATTAACGGGATTGGTTCTGTTCTTTTGTTTCCGCTGTCTCTGAAAACTCCCTCTTGAAACACCACAAAATGAGGGATGTAAACATATAGCTACCACAGTTAGGGAGGGGAAAACACAGACTGTTAAGGCGCTTGGCTCTTTTCATTTGGCGTGTAAATGTAGAGCCATGGGAACAAACGGTTATCATGTTATCTTCAAGAATTTTTATTGTTTTGTAATTTTATTTTCGGGAACGGTTTGTTTAAGAATAGAAGCATGTTGACTAAGTTATACTTTTTATATACATACCTGCTCTATAATTTAACAGTTACCAAATATCGACAAAATTAACATTTTTCAATATAAAACTGCCGGTTTCATAACAAAATAAATGAAAATGTAACAATTAATAAACATCGATACATTATCTTAGATGGGGTGTTGAAAATATTAACATACAAATTTCACTTGTTCTCGAGAAAACTGATATTTTCAAACGTATGATTTTTCCGTAAGACCTGTCTGGTAGCTAGCGCCATCTACGGTTTCCGTGATATATCTGTTCTTGTTGGCGTGTAAGGATACTTTGGTTGGTTGTGAAGCCACGCCACGCCTTTCACCCTCCCGCCCACCATTCCAAAAAATAGGTTTTATACTTGCACTTGCCAGGGCCAAGGGCCTTAATGTACCCACTTCTTTTATTAAACGCAATTACAAAAGTTAAACTGACCTTAACTCACCTTCAATTACCAGCGCTGGGAGAAATCACCACGACAAAGAATCCAATTTTCCCAATGATAAGATCACGATTAACTTAACGTTTACGTAAAGTAAAGAAACATACGTAGTTTATGATTAGTATTTACAGAGCGTAAAGGTAACGTAAAGTGAACACGTGAGCAAAAAACAGCCAATGAGTCTCTAGACCAGTGGTTCCCAAACTGTAGGTCTCGAGCCGATTTTTAATGGGTCAGAAAAAGTTTGTGAAATGTGAAAATTCTGTAACTATTTGAAAATTAGCAATCGTTAAAAATGTGAAAGAGGGAAAAGAAATAAAAAGATGGGAGAAATAGGGCGTATAGTATACGAATAAGGGAATTTGGGTTTTATGTTTGTGCCTGTGTCATGGGCGTCAATGACGTCATCAACAGTAAATGGAAACACGCGCAACCTTCATACACGCCTTATTATGAGAAATAAATCGGTTTTCTGTAAAATGTTATTCAATAATGATTTGAAAAGCAAACAGCAGAAAACATATAACTAGATCTAAAAACTCTCCCTCCATCCTCACCTGACCAATAAAGCTATGTAGGTTGCGAAATAAAGGTAAATTACCTCTTGATTCTACCCTTTTAATCCCTACTCCATTAGTGTCACTATGTGACTAGCCTGGACGGGTAGTAAAACGTGGTGAAGGAAAAAAAATTACATGCAAAAAATGTTCATACCCATCATTCATTATTCCTCCTTCTCCTCCTCATCATCCTCAACATTAGGTCATCAATCTTGCAATTGGTTTGCTGCAGCTTTCCACTTTTGCCTATCATGGACCCAATATGTTATATCTTTGTACCTTCTTCTGCTAACATCGTCCACTATCTGATTCATGTACCCCAGACTCGAGTTCCCTCTTGAATTTCTCCCTTCCACATCTACTTCCATAAATTATCTTCGTCAAACTATCAAGTCTCGTCCCACCATGTTAACTCTTCTTTGCCGTACACCTTTCCAACGTTTCCTCTCTTTATTCTGCACTTCTGTATTTGGTATCATCTTCATTCATCATGATATTTTCAACATTCTTCTGTAGCACATTTCAAATGCTACCAATATTTTCCTTTCAGTTGCGACAAGGGTCTATGTTTTACTATGGTGGGGTCCTGTAAAAAAAGGTACAATGGTGGTCATTCTTCTAATTCGAAGTGGCTTTCTATCTAAGCTTACTAAACGGTAAAATTAGAATAGTAATTTAACATTTAAAATTTAAGAATACATTTAATCTAATGGTGGGCCGATACATATTTTTCTCTATTCCGATACCTTGCTTGATACTATCAATTCATCTCCTTGATACTTGATACCTTATTCGATACCATTTAATCTCACGAAATTTTGCGTTTGCAGAATTTACAACAAAAATATAGTCCACTTTACTTGCACATAAATCGAAATAATGCCACACTTTACTTTTTAAACGATTCATTTTGAATAGATTAACAAAAGAAGGTACAGATTAAGTATAAAAGATAATGCTGATCATTTTGAAAATGAGATCAAGTTTTGAGCGGAATCATCGAAGTTGACGATGCTTACAATAGTTGACGTTAAATTCATATTTAGTGCGGATTATTTTAAAATCATTCTAATGAAAATTAGTAACTACTAATACGATGAAGCTGTGAGCTGGCAGATTCATTCGCTCACCACTCCCTTGCTGAGGCGCTGAGGAAAATTGACCATATGAAGTGAATGTTTACTCGGCTATTTCAATACAGAATAAGTGTTCTCCTTAGGTTCATTTTTGAAATACAATTCCCTTTGATAAGCGAAACTTGACCATGTGTCAACCGTGACCTTGTTGATAAACTGCAAAGGAATGACATGAGTGTATGTTTGGGGAAACGGAGGACGTTGAGCTGAACGAAGAGAATAGTAGGATAAAGCGAAACTACTAGTAACTAATGTCTAGCCACCAGCGTTGTTCCAATTAATATCGTTTCTCCCCGTATTCACTACTTCTCAATATCATTCGAATGATTCATTCGAGTATTATTAAAAGAATCGAATGATTCATTCGATTCTTTTTTTAAAGAACGTAATGATTATTCGGTTATTTAAATCATTCGATTATGTCCATCTTTATGCCCAACCCGTTTGAGGAGTTAACCATGTTGAATACTAAAGAGTAGTATCGAGATCTATAGCGCATAGTATCGATTATTGCGATACCAGTCTATGCCATGGGTATCGAAGTTATCGAGAAATCCAGTATTGGTATCGGTCCACCACTAATTTAATTGTTATAAAATTACAAACCCAAGATATACATAATGGTAATGTAACTCAACCTCCTCATCTTATGATAGTTATTATAGCAATGACCAGATTTCATTCCTACTATGAACAGGGACATGACATGATACATTTTTTTTCTCCACAACCGACCAATGATACAGCAACAAGGTCTGAAAGACTGGCAGTGTGAATCATTGTTTTCAAAGGTGAACGTTTTAATATGATAAACACGAATGATGAAACATGATTTATAAGAATGGAAAAGCATAGTGAAGTACTTATTTATATCATTACACCGAAACCACGTCCACTCTAAAAAGAAGAAACACTAGGAAGGGATTTTAAGCAAACTGACAACGGTTAAGACAGTGGTTCCCAAATCTTTTTGGTTCACAGCACCCTTAGTGTATCAGGATTTTTTCACGGCACCCAAAGTTAGGACATAACATTTGCACGTATTTCAAATTCACAAATCATTTATCTAAAATGTATTAAATAGGTACATATTTTGAACAATCAAATCATTGAATAAATAAATCGTAATTAGTGGGACGGATTAGCCTGTTGTTCACTGCACATCTTCTCAAATCTTGGAATCAAACTGGACACAGCCACCCTCATTTCCTGTTCCACGTTGATTTTAAAATAATACTTGCTTTTTATCACAGTTACCACCAAAAACCCAACTTCTGTTTCCACGAAGTGTTTGGCATACGCGTGTTTTTCCTATTCTAGAAAAGTGTATATTTCCTGCTGTAATTCAAACGTACGGGACAATACATCGCCACAAGAGAGCCATCGCGAGGGGCCGTAGTACAACAAAGACGTGTATTCTACTTCCATGTCCACACATAATTTTTTGAGAAGCCTTGCTTTCATTGGTCAAGTTTTTATAAAGTTTACCACACTCACCTCACATTCTAAGACAAGATTCAGTGGAAGACTCAGATGCTTTGATGCGAGTGCTTCTCAATGAATGATGCAATGGGTCCACAGTGAATCCGGAGCGCTGCTTTGAATAAGCGCCTGCAATCCTCCATAATGGTCGGACATCGAACGACCACCATGAGTGCAGACACCAACGCATTTTGTCCACTCCAAATTATTTTCAACCCTAAATATGTCCAGGATTTCAAACCGGTACTGAGCCTTAGTACTTGCAGTGATACTTTTACAAATAAGAAGGTCTTCCACAATGTCATTTCCATCTATGAACCGTCAGTAGCAGATCAAATGTGCATCCTTATTACTGTCCGTGGCCTCATAAAGCTGCACCCCCAATTCCTTCAATTTTAATTTATAAATTAATTGATCATTGAGATCCTCCGCCATGTGCTGGATTCTGCGACTGATAGATAGTATTGTTAGACAAAAGCACCTTTGAAAGCAGTTTCCCCGCAGACTCCCAAATCATAATGTTATCAAATTTACAGCAGCCGGTATAATTAGTTGTTCTGCGATAGTATAGGGCTTTCTACACTTTGCGACTCTATATACAACCTTGCATGATGCTAGCAAAGCATTGCTTGCTATTGACACCTGCTAAGAAAAGGTACCTTTTGGTTGTTTTAATTCTTTTAACTTTCTGATGAAATAGTTGCGTGGTTTACCAATTATTTTTTGATGACCGGCTTCTAAATGGCGTCTTAGCTTACTTGGAAGTGTGCACTCTGGTGCCAAAACTTTCATACCCAGTTCACACTGCGGTCTCTCTTCATTGTTGGCATCTGTCGATGTAAAGCCAAAATCCAAATTACTGTCGTATTTACTAAATTTCTGCTTCTTCATACACCCACCACTAGTTTGTGGTGCGTCCTCTTTATTTTCCCTCCTACAATGCTTATTAATGTTCACTACAAATTTGTCCATTTTTATTAAGATAATAACAATTTTTTATTATTATTATTATTATTATTATTATTATTATTATTATTATTATTATTATTTAGCGCCGCGTCTTACTACCCGTTCGGGTTATACGCTTAAGTACTAATTACGCGAATGGGTTAGGAATTGGGAAGGTTGAATATAGAGGAAGTGAACCCGCATTTGCGTGGAGGGAGAGTGGAAAACCATTTAGGAAACCCCCCTCCCCCCAGTTCACCCGATCGAGATTCGAACCTCAATCTCCCCGCCCTCGGCAGTCGAGCTCAACACGACTAGCGCGTTAGCTAACTACGCCACCGAGGCGGGTAATTTTTTAATAGCTTTCGTACTTGATCACCCCACCATTCACTTGGTTCAATCTTCAATATATCAAGGTTGCAGATACATCTATTCATATATAAACATCAAATACCGAGAAAGTTCGCTAAATAAATAGAACAATCCATTCACTCTATTCAAATTGATGCATGAGTGACCTACGTCTGTTCACGCAGCGGGCTGATAAACAACTGGCTTATAGGCTTCTTTACACCCGAACAATACAGAGTTATTAAATGACTCTATTAAAATTCAGACATCTAACACCATATAATATTACTCTTGAGAAGTGAAACACTTAGTGGTTTGTACAGTGTCCGTTAGATGTCCTTCCTAGCATCGCATCAACATATTAATGGTCCGGTCCTAAAACCACTTGGGCTGTCATTTCATTGAAAATATTTGAATATTTCGTTGAGCCCTGTAAGCAAGCCCCAGGGTGCCGCGGTGCACAGTTTGGGAACCACTGGTTTAAGAGACTCTGGAAAACGTCTTCCTCTACAGTCAACGTAGTCTAGAAATCCATTCAAAACATTTATTTCCATAATGTTCTGACGTGGCAACACCGGAATGTCGATGTTTCCAACCAAAAGGCTTGTTAATCTGCAGGTGGAGTGCGATACTGGTCGCAGCAGCCCTGAGGACGCTGATATGGAGAGCGGTGGAGAGCTGCCCCCCCCACCCCCAGCCACCACCCCCGGCAGCTGCCGAGCCGCCACTGACACCGACCCGGAGCCGGACCCGGAGTCTGACTGCGGTGAGAGACAAGGGGAGCCCGGACACAGCACCCCGGCCTTGCGAGGGCCCTACAGCCCCAGGTAAATACTCGTCATATACCCCAACTTTATTAAGAATGGACATATCTGACAGCTAGAAAATTTACTTGATACACTTTCACGTGTTCATACGTCAGGTCATATAATCTGTAGCTGTCACTTTTTATAGATACTATCAATGCTTATAAAATAATATTAATAATAATCGTCAATTTTGAGCGCAAAAAGTAAGTTTGTATTTTTAATTTCTCTTGACCCCTCGGAGAGAAAGTTTTGTGATCGTCAAAAAAATCAAGCTTGATATTTTGATAAATGTCAACGTTTCATGATTCCCTGAGACCAAAAAAGTGTTTTTTTGCGATGCCGTCTGTTTGTCTGTCCGACTATCTGTCTGAATCTCGGACTAGATTCGAAACCGTTTCACCAATCTGGTTAAAAATTATTGGTATTTATCGCTTTCACAAGGTTCCCACGAGGAGTTTCTGGAATTAAATATCAAAACCGAAAATTAAGGGTAGTTTACTGAATGGAAAAAAGAGAAAAAAAAAATCCATTTTATCAAATTCCATTCTGACGATTTTGATTAAATTTTGTATCACTGTGTAACATTACAAACAAAACGGCAATTTTGATTTTTCCATGAAAATGAATTTAAGTGTACTTTACATAAGCAGAAATTTTCAATTTTGATCATTTTTCGTAACCTTTTGAGATACTAAATAAATTATCATTGTAAAATGTCTAACTATTAAATATAAAACTCTTTGTTTGAAATATTTTTTTATAAAATCAATAGTTTCTGAGCTATGAGCCATTATATATAGTAATAATAATAATAATAATAATAATAATAATAATAATAATAATAATAATATATTATTATTATTATTATTATTATTATTATTATTATTATTATTATTATTAGCACCACGTCTTGCTACCCGTTCGGGTTATATGCACAGTATACATAAATGTATATATAAATGTATATTAAAAAAATAGACATTTACTAAAAAGTCGTAATATTTGTGAAACGAGATAAGAAAAGAGGAAAATCTCTGTCCAATAAAGAGTAAAACAATCAATTTCATATTTTGTGAGTGAAAAGGGTCGTGTCTCCCCATACACTGACCACGTCAACTATCGGTGTACAGACCACATGTGGACGGTATTATAACAAGTATTCTTGACCGGCCGACAAGGTCACATGACCTGATTTCAAATCATCACACGTTCACACTAGGAGCATGGGTGTGGGCAGTTTCAAAGAACGATAGACTAAACAGTAGAAAATGTCCGAAATATGACAAATATTGGAAAAATTCATAGAAAGGTAACATTAAGTCATCGGATTATTTTTATTAGGGTGGTGTTATGATACAAGATTTTATTTTATAAAAGTTATTTGATAAAACAAATATTATGTATTTCAAATGATTAATCAAAGATATTTTATAAAATAATATATGCTAGCCTAGCAATTTTTTTTATAAAACATTCTATGTAGAACATATTCTAGAGCTTTATCTAAGACTAGTTTTTAGGCTTGTCTACAACAGGTTGACTATAATATTACCCAACCTAACAAAACCTAGCCTTAAATTGATAAGTGCATGTAAGACTAGGATTTGTAAAAAAAAAAAAATCTTTCTGGCATAATAGTGGATAAAGTGAGAATGGACTAAATTAATTCTATTTATTAAATGAATTTTAAAATGTCATACGAAAAGGCCACATACAATTTGCAATAGCTGTAAAGGGGTTTGACCTTGTAACTAGTTAACAGTAATTGAGAAGAACAATCTAACTGGGAACTGCCTCAGTCTCAAAATAAAGGAGATGCAAATGTCTACAGGTGCCAAATCGAATGTCGGTACAAAGCAGACATTATTTTGAGATAACCCTGTCAAAATGGTTGTATGTAAGGTATTATAGATTTTTATCCGGTTTTGTCCCTGCTAAGCAGTTCCATTACATAGGCCCTGTTTAGTACTTAAATAACCAAGAAGCATTTTTATCCTTTCTATTCAACCCTATTTTAGAAAACATTCTAAACAAGTTGAAAGTAAGGAGTGGATTTGATTTAGAACTTAAGACTTAGATATATTGCTCAAAAATGTATAGAAAGAATTGATTGAACCACTTTGTTAAGTTAATTGAATTAATAAAATAAAATTACAGATCGAAATGTAAAATTAGGTTAACTTATGGTAATAAAACTAAAGAACATTACACATTTAAATAAATGATACGGCACACCGCACAGACTTTCTCTCTCTTTCTATAAACTCGTAAGATTTCTGAACGGAATAATGTAC
>CABFWB010004798.1:0-53555 GCA_902151455.1 Timema bartmani | reverse complement strand
CTAACAGGGAGCTGGAAAAGGACAGTTTTGCAGAAAACGTCATATTTTAAAGCTAAATCTAATAGGGAACGAGACAGTTTCTGCCCTCTATATATATCTTATTACAAGCAGAAGTACCAAATGAATCTCAATCAATAACCACCTAATTTTTTTTAATTTTTGGAAAAGGATAGTTTTGCAACCCACGTACTCAATTATTATTTGTTGCATTTACGGTATCTTACCAAATTATAAATAAGTATTTGTGTTATCTGATGTAACAGTGCCTTGTTTCTTTCTTGGAAATAGCCCCTCATTCCACCAAGGTTTGACTGGCGAGTTGTGAAAACAAAAGTAAGGGATTAGATGAATTGGGAATTTAAGAGTTTGAATGGCGATAACAGGCGTTGGCATTTATTGGAAAAGTGGTCGTAATGAGGAAAATAATGCATAGGTATGAGGGTTCAGTCACGAGTTACAGCCAAGCTTAAACATCTTTTGTCTCCTAGATCCTTGAACAAGGAGAGCTAACAACAGCCTTAGAAATGCAAAGTATAATAATACAAAAACAAAACATTATGAAAATAAATCCTTAATTTACTCTAATTATTTGGGGAGGGGAGTTAAACCCCTAAACACCTCCCTTTAGTACGGCCCTGCGTATTTCACGTAATCACAACAACCTATATAGAAAACATTTGTGACGTTATGCGAAAATTATATTTATATTTTCAAGATCTAAACACAAATTCTGATTAAAAACACCCAAAGTATTGATAGGGGTAAAAATCACAATGAATAGTGTAATTAAGTTTACAAAAAAGAAATTTATAAGTAAAATATAAATATATATCAATTATAATAATTGTATGCTCATAATTGTTAAAGCATTTATATTTATTTAGTATGCTAAGTATTTTTTTAATCAAAACTATCTTGGTAAACTGCGGAGGAGGGAGTGGGGGATGGTTTACACATTGTATCACATTTAAATGGTCTCTTGTTAAAAATATATTTTGTTAAATGCTGAGTTGATCTTATCAGTTATCTTAAAAAAAACTGGAGTAATTCATGTTTGAGTTCTTTTGGTTGGCATTTGGAATAATTTGTCTTTTAATAATAATAGGTATTTTTTTAACCAGGCCTACAACAGAAAGTAATTCTAAATGATTGTATAAACCCATATAAGTCAATAGGCCTATGACTCATAAGGAAAAAAAATCAAACAAAAACAATATTTTAAATTACATACACTCTTAAAATATTCATAATATTTATTTCAATGATCTATCACAGATAATACTAGATTGTAAATTAAAATAGTAATACGATCTTTAATTATCCCGTCTATACGAAGGATTTTTAATAATTGTTGTATAAAACAATCATAAACTGCTGTTATTACAAGTCATATATTCCTTACAACGATATGCTGCATTCACAGCACTGGTTCGTGTGTGGTAGAATAAGTAAATAAAAACTTCAAAGTCTAGATCAACTTTTACATGCTGTGTAGTAAAGTCACTCCACAAATAAACATATTAGTAGTGTGGTCAGACTTGTTTGAAATTCTTGATCCATTCTTCCACCCCACCCCCTTTCCCTCCACTCACCAAATCATAAGTAATGTTAAAGCATACTATTCGTTCGAATTGTGCCTGGGATGCTTCTATCGTACTTTACACTAGCGCTGCAGTGTTCTGGTGGCAGACAAAGGAATGAAGAGACCTGATTACTCTCGTGGTGAGAAGTAGATTAAACTCTGGTACTGCTCTTAGCTGCCAAGCACACAACTAATAGTACAAACAGTTCAGCAAGTAGCTCATAGGTAGAAGCACACCAAACATAATTTTCAAGATGGTATGAACACATCAACATTTAAAATTGAATGTCTAATTATAAAATGAAGCTATCCTTAAAAGATTAAACACAACTTAAAAATATTAATAATACTTTTTGTGTTAAATGTTTACATTGTTTTGAACAAATTATTAAATAAAATTTATTTCATGCTGTAATATAGTTGGTATTAGTTACTAATCAAAAATTACATCCTGCTACGGTGGGTACAAGGTTGTAAGGCGAAATTTCATATGGTTCTCCTTTTCATTGTTGGTTACATAAGACTCTGGATCTCAGCAGGTTTAAGTGAAATGTTTTCCTAAATAGTTTTTCAATCTTCTTTCAAGTAAGTGAGGGTGCATCGCTATTAAATAATGCCTTCCACATCCCTAGCCCACTTGTTTAACTATGTGGATAGACTGAATGGGTAATAAAACGTGATAGACGTAAAAAAAACTTGTCAAATAAGTATTTAGTAGAAATATAAATTGATATGAGTTCCAAAGTATAATACGATCCCACTGATTATAGTAACATAAGATGGGTTGGAAGGGAACGCGCATTAGGGTCTGTATTTTTAGTTTCTATAACGATAAACCCTATTATCCTATGTAAATAAAAATTTTCTTCAGTAGATACGTTTAGTTTAGTTTTCTATACTTAGTAATTTCTACATTTATTCAATATGTATTCAAGCGCAATATAACTTTGTCATATTTATTCTTTTACAGAAACATATACATTTCTTTAAAAATATGACATAATATCTTATGTCATCTTTAATGTGTTGTTACATTGAATCAGCATTTCTTTCAGAGAATGTGCAATTAATGTTCGTAGGGAAATATCAATTGACAAATGTTTGCTTTAAGAACGTGAAATTGAAGACCCATAATTAAATCAAAAGTTTTTACTTGGACCGAGAAATATTGATAAGGAGCTGCTCACCAAATTACTCCACTAATTAATAATAAAATCATATTTTAGAAATAATCTATGTGAGGAGTATGATAAGAAAATATTATTATTAATACAGTACAATAAAATTGTTAACTGCTTTTTATATTGCAAATGTCACAAATTATTTTTCTACATCATTGGACATGTTCTTTAGTGTTAATATTTTGTAAAACTTAAATGATTTTTATGGAATGTTTGTAAAATATATAATTGAACATAAGATTTGTAAGATAATGTATTTTATATGTAACAGATTTGTAGATTAAAATATATTATAAAAGATATGTAAAATATATTATTCTAGAAAGCATTTATAAAATATTTTATTTTATAATTTAATATAAAAATATATTATTTTAGAAAGTATTTGTAACATTTTATAAAGGATTTGTAAAAGATGTATTATTTAATAAACGATGATCAAAAGACTATATGATGAATACTAAACGAAACATATTTACTGAGGCAGTATTTAATTTATTTAACCCAAAACAGTTTTTTGTCATACAAACTCAGAATATACTGAATTTAATTTTCATTTCATTCCACCCCTTCTTTATATATTCCATCTATCCTAAATAGGGTTGCTATCTCATGGCCCACAGGCTGCATACGGCCGGTGAGACAAATGACAGAACAGTGTGTCTGCAACACTTTTATCTTCTATCAAGGGCCACAATTAGCAGACTTGGGGCCCTAAACAAATTTCGTAGTTATCTCTCTACCCCACCTTTTCCCGCCTTCCAAAAAAGAGTTTGTTTAGTGTAATTTAAATTGTTAGCACTTCTATACCTATTGTCAGACTTATAAGGTATCAATAAACGTCCTAAAAGGTAAATACATGTTAGAAATGGAGGATTTTTATTCATATAAGGGTTGATTTTTCCCCAACCCTTTTTTTACAATTTTCTGCCCTAATGAACATGATCTGTACAGAGGTACAAAGACCAACTGTGCCAAGTTCAAATTAAATAGGTCAAAGTGTTAAAAAGCTATCGTTGGACACATCCACCATAGACAAATAAATTCAAATCGGTGGAGTAAAACGGAGAGCTCGTTCCATTCATTCAATAAATCAAGCCACGTGATCATGTTTTACTTGTTTTTACACTCCGACAATATTTGCTATATCGCCTATACGAGCGCGCAAGCAAAATTTCCCTCGCCAACTCTTTTTTCCCTCTGTCACCGAGGCAAGCATGGGGCCCACTAAATCGTGAGGCCCTGTGGGTCTACACCGTTTGCACACCCATAAGTGTGGCCCCACTACTATCCAGTTTATTTCTTGTTGCATCAGGTTAAGAGTTTAGTGACCAATTTTCTGTTTTACCGAGTGTAAATAATCCTCCCCTTATTCTAAGCGGTTTAGTTTTTCAGGGTGAGGGACAGTTTATAACAGTAATTATGATTGAAGGGCACTAACAGACATATCTAGCCTCCCTCTTTTGGAACACTTTCCTCACTGTGACTAGGCAACATTATTGTTGTTTCACTGATCCTCAGCCTTTACAGCGTGTCCAGGCTAAAGGCAGGCACAAAAAATGAAAACTTATGTATACTAGTAAAATTCTTCTAGGAGTATTTTTTACCGTTTAATTGTAACTATCAAATATTTAAAGTGATAAGAAATTATATCACTTACTGAAATAGTTATATTAAGTGGATTTTGTTATTTAATTTTATAATCACACTATCATTTTAAATGATTAGGATTAATCAATTAACTACTCTAGACCGCCTAGCCGAGGTCCCCAAACTTTTTGTACCTTAGAGCACATTCAAAACTAACGGTAGTGATGCGGGCACCAATTACTTTTTCCAAGGAAAATCTATCAATTCTGCCAGGATAATATTCAAGGCCGTAGCCATGGGGGGGAAGGGGGGTTCAACCCCCTCCAAGTTGACAAAAAATAAAATACTCCTTTATTTACTGTTTTAACAAGACCAAAATAAATACAAGGAAATATTTAACTACTAACCACCATTTTGGTGCTTAGGTACTTTATTAAAATGTATACTTATTCTGTGTTTATTCATGCAGTAATGCTGGGTAGACCCATGTCAAGATATTTACAAAAGAAATAGGAATTATTAGCATGGTATTAGAGAGTGTGTGGAGAATGATGGATGGAGGTAGGTCTTTAGATTAGAAAAAAGCAGAACAATTCACCTTGAAACTATTAGAATGGTAGTTTCGAGTAAAAGTACACTTTGTAAATGAGACGGCAAAGAGAGGAATAAGACGGAAGGAATAGAAAGAGGAGGGGGGGAGGGGGTTAAATCACCTACTTCTTAAGAACTTCATAATTGGAGATAAGCACAAACTTGATTATTGTCGGAAAAGTGACAGATTCAAACTATTAGTCAAGAACTTTTCAGCTGTGGTCAAAAAGTGTTGGACAGACGCAAAAGGCTCGGCGTGCGCTATGGCGCCAGTGGGCATAAGGTTGAGGACCCTAGACACTAGACCCACATCGGCGAGCCCACAAAATAGGCGTCAAGTCATCTGGTCGAATTGGCTGGTTATGGGGAGGTCGGGGTTTTTATTCGAGTACGGATGTACTGAGGTTGGTTTCCTAAATATTTTCCCACTCTACCTCCACTCAAATGTGGATACACTTCCTCTCACTCATACCCTTACCCAGTTGCGTGGTTGCGAGTAGTATAATGGATGGATGCATTTTGTCTCATATCTTAAAGCTTGAATTTTCCTCTTGAATTTTCACTACTCTTTGCGCGCATATTCAGGTTAATTTCTTCTGTCTAAACTTATATTTCTAGACTCATGAAAACCCGCTTCAGTGGCTGAATGTTCTGAGGCGTTACTCTCGTATTAGAATGGCCTGCTGAAGATGGGAAAATCGGAGTTCGAATCTAGGTCGGCTCTACTGAGAGTGATTTTAACTAAATGGTTTCACATTCTCCTTTCACGCAAATGTGGGTAGATTAACTCTAAAATACTTCCTTCTTCATCCATTCCCAATCAAAGTAATTATCATATATGCGTAAAACCTGAACAGGGTTTAAGGAGTTAATACTCATTTCTCAAGTTTTTAAGATATAAATGTATTAACCTTTCTAATATTAGTAACATAAGCGTTTGGTAAATTTCAGGTGTATTTTTTTTTAATAGCTCTAGTCAAAATTTATCTCTTCCAGCCCTTTTACCATCAACACCAGTAGACAAACTCATATTCATTAGAAACTATGTGGCGTTTTTGCAGTTTTTATAACAAAAAATCTTTTTATTTCCAAAATAAAAAATATCACCCTGTAGAAACAAAGTTTAATGTTCTTCATTTGATGATTTCAACAGTTCATGAATATTTGTCATGAGCATAGCAGCATTAGATGAGAACCTTTTTAAATGAAAAGCAAATGTCATTAATGCAGGACAGGATCCTTGATAAATATTCAAGAACTGTTTATATCACCATTTAAATATATTCTATATGTTTCTACTGGAGTAGTATTTTATCTATTTTGACAAAACAAAAAATGGTTTTGATCTAAAAACTTCAGAAATACTACCCCTAACTCACGTTCCCTACCCTTCTACCTATTATTTGCTGTACCACGTCTTAATAACTTTGCTGAATTTTTAGGATCTACCTATTTTAATCACGCTACTGGGTAAGGTTTGAGTGAGAGGTAGTGTATCCACATTTGGGTGGAGGTAGAGTGTAAAAATATTTAGGAAAACCAACTTCAGTACATCCGTACTCGAATCAAAACCCCTACCTCCCCATAACCAGACAACTCGACCAGATGACTTGACGCCTATTTTGTGGGCTCGCCGATGTGGGTCCAGGCAGGGGTCCTTAACACTATACTCGTGGGCGCCATAGCACTCGCCGAGCCTTTTGCGTCTTTCCGTCACTTTTAGGCCACAGCTGAAAAGTTCTTGACTAATTGTTTGAATCTGTTACTTCTCCGACATAAATCAAGTTTGTGCTTATCTCCAGTTATGCTGTCCTCAAGAAGTAGGTGATTTAAAGCCCCACCCCCCCTCTTTCCATTCCTTCCGTCTTATTCCTTTCTTTGCCGGCTCATTTACAAAGTGTACTATTACTCGGAACTACCATTCTAATATTTTCAAGGTGAATGGTTCTGCTTTCTCCTAATCTCAAAGACCTACCTCCATCCATCATTCTCCCCACACTCACTAATACCGTGCAAATATTTCCTATTTCCTTTGTAAATATCTTGACATGGGTCTATCCAGCTTTATTGTATGAATAAACACAGAATAAATATATATTTTAAAAATGTACCTAAGCAACAAAATGGTAGTTAGTAGTTAAATATTTCCTTGTATTTATATTGGTCTTGTTAAAACCGTAAATAAAGCAATATTTTATTTTTTGTCAACCTGGAGGGGGTCGAACCACCTTCCCGCCCATGGTTACGGCCTTGAATATTACACTGGCGGAATTTATAGATTTGCCTTGGAAAAAGTAATTGGTGCCCACCGCACTACTGTTAGTTTTGAATGTGCTCTAAGGTACATAAAGGTTGGGGACCACTGGCTAGGTGGTCTAGAGTAGTTATTTGATTAATCCTATACATTTAAAATGTTAGTGTGATTATAATATTGAATAACAAAATCAAATTAATATAACTATTTCAGTCAGTGATATAATTTCTTATAACATTAAATATTTGATAGTTACAATTTATCGTTAAAAAATACTCTTAGAAGGATTTTACTAGTCTACATAAGATTTTCATTAACTCGTGCCTGCCTGTACCCTGGACACGCTGTAAAGGTTGAGGATCAGTGAAACAACAATAATGTCGCCTAGTCACAGTGAGGAAAGTGTTCCAAAAGACGGAGGCTAAATATGTATATTAGTGCCCTTCAATCATAATTACTTTTATAAACTGTCCCTCACCCTGAAAAACTAAACCGTTAATGAACAAGGGGAGGATTCCTAACACTCAGCAAAACAGCAAATTGGGCACTAAACTCTTAGCCTGATGCAACAAGAAATAAACTGGATAGTAGTGGGGCCACACTTATGGTTGTGCAAACGGTGTAGACCCACAGGGCCTCACGAATTGGTGGGCTCCACGCTTGCTTAGGTGACGGAAGGAAAAAAGAGTTGGCGAGGGAAATATTTGCTCACGCGCTCGTATAGGCGATATAGCAAATATTGTCGGAGTGTAAAAACAGGTAAAAACATGATCATATGGCTTGATTTATTGAATGAATGAAACGAGTTCTCCGTTTTAACTCCATCTAATTGCATTTATTTGTCTATGGTGGATGTGTCTAACCAAGGCCGTAGCCAGCCAATAATTTCAGGGGGGGTTGGATGGGCACATCCCCCTAGAAAAAAATTCTAAATGATAAACAGTTCTAGAAGCTCTCTGAAGTGGGTTTTTTTTATGGTAAAATAACTCACTAACTGCAGAAGGCTTGGAAAATTTCTAAATATTAAACACTTTTTGAAGCTCTGTGAAATTTTTTTTATGGTAAAATAACCCCCAAATTGTCGAAGGATAGGAAGATTTCTAAATATTTAACACCTCTAGAAGCTCTCTGAAATGCTTTTAATGGTAACATATCCCCCTAATTTGTATTTGTATCTTAATTTTAATAGTGTTTGAACCATAAATAAAGCCATATATATTTTGTTCATAAAATATCGCGGGGTGTATGAACCCCCAAAACCCCTCCCTGGCTATGGCTTTGTGTCTAACGATAGCTTTTGAACACTTTGACCTATTTAATTTGAACTTGGCACAATTGTTTTTTTTTACCTCTGTACAGATCATGTTCATTAGGGCAGAAAATTGAAAAAAAAGGGTTGGGGATAAATCAACCCTTATATGAATAAAAATCCACCCATTTTAGAATGTATTTACATTTTAGGACATTTCTTGATACCTTATAAGTCTGAAAATAGGTATAGAAGTGCTAACAACATAAATTCCACTAAACAAACTCTTTTTGGGCATGGGTTGACAAGGGGGAGGTTGAGAGATATCTACGAAATTTGCTCAGGGCCCCAAGTCTGTTAAGCGTGGCCCTGGATAGTAGATAAAAGTGTTGCAGACAAACTGTTCTGTCATTTGTTTGATGGGCCGTAAGCAGCCTGTGGGTCCATGTTTAGGAAATATGGAATATATAAAGAAGAGGTGGAAGGAAATGAGAGTTAAATTCATTATATTTGTAGTTTGTATGACAAAAAGACTGTTGTGGGTTAAATAAATTAAATACTGCTTCAGTAAATATGTTTAGTTTATTGTTCATCATAATGTCTTTTGATCATCGTTTATAAAATAATAAATCTTTTACAAATCCCTTATAAAATGTTACAAATACTTTATAAAATAATATAATTTTTAATAATTTATATTATAAAATATTTTATAAATGCTTTATAGAATATAATATTTTACATATCTTTTATAATATATTATAATCTACCAATCTGTTACCTATAAAATACACTATTATACAAATCTTATATTCAATTATATATTTTACAAAAAATCCATAATACTCATTTAAGTTTTACAAAACAATAACACTAAAGAACATGTCCAATGATGTAGAAAAGGAATTTGTGACATTTGAAATATAAAAAGCAGTTAACAATTTAATTGTACTGTATTAATAATAATATTTTCTTATTTGACTCCTCACATAGATTATTTTTAAAATATGATTTTATTATTAATTAGTGGAGTAATTTGGTGAGCAGCCCCTTATCAATATTTCTCGGTCCAAGTAAAAACTTTTGATCTAATTATGGGTCTTCAATTTCACGTTCTTAAAGCAAACATTTGTCAATTGATATTTCCCTACGAACATCAATTGCACATTCTGTGAAAGAAATGCTGATTTAATGTAACAACACATCAAAAATGACATAAGATATTTTATCATATATTTAAAGAAATGTATATTTTTCTGTAAAATAATAAATATGACAAAGTTATATTGCGCTTAAATACATATTGAATAAATGTAGAAATTACTAAGTATAAAAAACTAAACTAAACGCATCTACTGAATAAATTTTTTATTCATTTAGAATAATAGGGTTTATCGTTATAGAAACTAAAAATACAGACCCTAATGCGCGTTCCCTTCCACCCAATCTTATGTTACTATAATCTGTGGGATCGTATTATATTTTGGAACTCATATCAATTTATATTTCTACTAATACTTATTTGACAAGTTTTTTTTACGTCCATCACGTTTTACTAACCATCCAGTCTATCCACATAGTTAAACAACTGGGCTAGGGATGTGGAAGGCATTATTTAATGGCGATGTACCTTCATTTACTTGAAAGGAGATTGAAAAACTATTTAGGAAAACATTTCACTATAACCTGCTGAGGTCCAGATTCTTATATAACAAACAAAAAAAAAGGAAAACCATAAGAAAACCTTGTACACACCGTAGCAGGATGTAATTTTTGATTACTAACTAATACCAACTATAGTACACAATGAAATAAATTTTATTTAATATTTTGTTCAAAACAATGTTAACACTTAACACAAAAAGTATTATTAATATTTTTAAGTTGTATTTGATCTTTTTAAGGATAGCTTCATTTTGTAATTAGATCTATGAGCTACTTGCTGAACTGTTTGTACTATTAGTTGTGTGCTTGGCAGCTAAGAGCAGTACCAGAGATAGCGGCCATAAGTTTAATCTACTTCTCACCACGAGAGTAATCAGGTCTCTTTATTCCTTTGTCTGCCACCAGAACACTGCAGCGCTAGTGTAGAATAAGATAGAAGCATCCCAGGCACAATTCGAACGAATAGTGTGCTTTAATATTACTTATAATTTGGTGAGTGTTGGGAAAGGGGGTGGCGTGCAGGAATAGATCAAGAATTTCAAACTTTTCTGACCACACTACTAATATGATTAGTTGGGGAGTGACTGGTTATGACACTCCCTACTACACAGCTTATAAAAGTTGATCAAGACTTTTAAGCCTTTATTTACATATTCTACCACAACATGAGCCAGTGTTGTGAATGAAGCATATCGTTGTAGGAATATATGACTTGTAATAACAGCAGTTTATGATTGTTTTATACAAAAATTATTAAAAATCTTTCGTGTAGAGGGGATAATTAAATTTCGTATTATTATTTTAATCTAAAATCTAGTATTATCTGTGATAGATCATTAAAATAAATAGTATAAATACTAAAAGAGTGAATTTACTGTAAAATATTGTTTGTGTTTAATTTTTTTCCTTTTTGGGTCATAGGCCTAATAGACTTATATGCGTTTATAAATTCATTTAGAATTATTTTCAGTTTTAGGCCTGGTTAAATAAATACCTATTATTCTTAACAGACAAATTATTCCAAATGTCAACCAAAAGAATTCAAACACGAATTACTTCAGTTTTAGAAAGATTACTGATAAGATCAACTCAGCATTTAACACAATATATTTTAAACAAGATACCATTTAAATGTGACACAGTGTGTAAACCATCCCCCACTCCCTCCCCCTCAATTTACCAAGATAGTTTTGATTTAAAAAAATATATAGCACTACTAAATAAATATAAAATCTTTAACAATTATGAGCATACAATTGTTATAATTGATAGATATTTATATTTTTCTAAAAAGTTCCTTTTTTGTAAACTTTTTTACACTATTCAACGTGATTTTTACCTCTATCATTATTTTAGCTGTTTTTAATCAGATTTTGTGGTTAGATCTCGGAAATATAAATATAATTTTCGCATAACGTCACAAATGTTTTCTATATAGGTTGTTGTGCTTACGTGTAATACGCAGGGCTGTACAAAAGAGGGTTATTTAGGGGTTTAACCCCCTCCCCCGCCCGAAATAATTAAAGTAAATTAAGGATTTATATTCATAATGTTATGTTTTTGTATTATTATACTTTGCATTTTTATGGGTGTATTCAAGGATCGAAAAGACAAAATATGTTTAAGCTTGGCTGTGACTCGTTACTCAATCCACAAACCTATGCATTATTTTCCTCATTACGACCACTTTTCCAATAAATGTCAACGCCTGTTATCGCCATTCAAACTCTGAAATCTCCAAATCAGCTAATCTCTTACTTTTGTTTTCACAACTCGCCAGCCAAACCTTGGTGGAAAGAGGGGCTATTTCCAAGAANACCTTGGTGGAAAGAGGGGCTATTTCCAAGAAAGAAACAAGGCACAGTTACAACAGATAATACAAATACTTATTTATTTTTGGTAAGATACTGTAAATGCAACAAATATATGTCTTATATTTGTTTACAACTTAGCATGAGTTAGTTCTTACTTGTTAAGACTGACTTCACTAAAAATGTACAAATAAATGCAGATTTAGAAAAATTTAAAACATTAAAAATGTTTAGCAATTTAATGTTTAGTGAAAGAAATAGTTTAAAACGTACTTTCATGAAATTGATAGATTTTCTAGGAAGTAACAAACTTAAAACTGTTATGTTGTCTGTCCTCCTCTCCTAGTAACATAAGATTCATTGTTGGAACGGTTTGAAGTGTACAATTTGTGTTCAGAGTCAGAGACATACATTAAGCAGCAGATGAAAATTTAACATAAAATATTCTGGGTGCTTAACGTTGAAGTTTGTTTGAAAAGGTATACCTGTGCATATAGACTTAATATGAATTTAACTTGAATTGATACTTGGTGGTTGATTCATGAATATAAGTAATGAATAATTTGCAAAGAGCCACATTTATTTATTTTTACATTATTTATGTTTGAATAGGCCGTGGATTTCAGTTTATATTTTAAATGAGAATAGGTACAATCTGGTTTGAAAAGACAGGCCTTTTTAATAAACTACTTTATCAAAAGGAACAAAAGCGATAGTCTAGATACATGCGATCAACCAGTTAATTTAAATTCAACTAATGAATCATTGGTGCTATCCGAATCAATTAGCGACTGTATCTAAAAAAAATAAAATTGTAAGAAATATTAAAGAATCCTTAGATTAGTGAATTTGATATAGGACAGTTTGTGTTAAGGCAATTTTGACTGATTTAATTAAAAAATAGCTTCTGACGTCACCATGGAATCTTCGAGCACCATATTAGTTTCCCATAAATTCTAAACATGGTCTTAATTTTCAGATTTCCTGTCTTAAAATATATCCTTGGTTGGTTTATTTCCAACATCGCTTGTGGAAAAATCATACCTGGCCAGAACTGATCAAGATATGGGCAGATATACCCAGATCTGAGCCAGATCTGGGGCAAATCTGACATTCCCAAATCTGGACAATTCCAGTTCTGGGCCAGATCTGGCATTTTTCCATATGGGTTCTGCAAGGTGCGTTGTGTAAAAATTGTGTTATATTTGCTGACGAACAAAGTGGAAAAGATGAAAACCTACGGTTGAGAGCATTAGTAAACCGAACTTTTACCAATTGGAAGAATTGGAATTCGCACATTCTAACACCACCTACCACAAGAACTGCAGTGAGTATGCAGATTTAATTTTGATGATAGGAAATGGAAAACCAAATAGTGTAATAGTTCAGCTCAGCAGTGAACGTGAACGTAAAACTATAGAAAACAGAGCTAAATAAATGCGTTCTGAGATTGAAACAGTGACATTTTATGGAAGACAGGAAATTGCTTTGCGTGGTACGAATAACACAGGGAGTGTAATTAAACAGCATTTGAGTTTAAATGATCGGAACTTTTTTGCGTATCATTGAGATTACGTGCACATGCTGGTGACTCAGTTTTACGAAATCATTTAGGAACTGGTGCAATGAATGCACAATTTACTAGACCAAAAATTCAAAATAAAATTATTGAAACGTGTATTTGCATAATCCAAGAAAAAATTGCAAAGAAAATAAGATACTATAAATGTTTTACAGTGTGAGCTGATGAAACCACAGATATCGCTAAAACAGAACAATTATCATTGTATGTGAACTTTGTGGAAACAAAATGTGTGAAGATTTTCTTTAATTTGCTCTTGCTCATGGTTTAACAAGACAAGGACTTGCATCCTTGATTAAGACACGCCTAAGGCGTTATGGTATTGCTTGGGAGCACTTGGTTGGCCAAGGATATGATGGAGCAGCAGCCACGAGTGACCACTTACATGACATGTAGGCCTGCACTCGTAAAAATTATACGATAGCATTATACATACGCTGTAGTGCGCATTCACTAAATTTTGCACTTGCAGACTTATGTGCCCTTCCAGCTATTAGAAATTGTATCGGAACAATTCATTCTGTAGAAACTTTCTTTCGTTCCTCTTAACAATGCAATGATATTTTAAAACAAGCTTTAGGTGAAATCTATCCTGATTTAAAGCACAAACTCTCATAGCTACAAATTGAATTTCCAAACACGAAGCAATTTAGCAATTTAAGGAATTTATTTTACTGTGATTCGATCCCTGGAAAAGTTGGGAGGGTTCCCAAATAAGGAGACATCCCAAAAAGCACACCAGATAATTAGTGTTGTTACCTTAATTTAATTTGTTGTTTCTTTGAGAGTTTTAGAAAATATATATTTTCAAATATTTGTACAATGGAAAGAATTAAAAAAAAAATCATGTGTGCTTCTAGCTGCACAGTTTATGTGGAAAATGTGGCTTCTTTTCTCAACAGTATCCGGAAGGATGTGCTTAGAAATTTTAGTCAGCTCTTTACATCAGCGTGCCTCATGATCTAAAACAGACTTCGAAATGAAAATACCAAGAATAATATCAAAACAGTTACACAGAGAAAACACTTCAACTGACACACCATTGTAAAAATTCAAAAGAAACTTATTTCTTCCATTTATTGATCGTTTATGGACACAGCTAAAAGACAAATTTCCAAATCATAAGTCTGTCATTGCATCTATGCAAAAATTAATATCGATCCAACTCAAACTAACAACAGTTAAATGAGTGTGTTGAGTTTTACAGTTCTTTGTTGCCAGAACCTGCTATGTTCATTACAGAATTCAGTATCAGAAAGTCGACGTATGCCAAGAAAGAATCAACTTCAATACCATAGTGTGCGCTCGATACTATAAAAGAGTGCAATGAGGAGTTCTTTCCAAACATCAAGAAGCTACTACAAATATTTGCAACTCATCCTACTTAAACTGCAACGCCAGAGATAGTTTTTTCAAATCTCCGATGACTAAAGACTAATCTGCTGAATTCGACTGGAGAAAGCAGATTAACTGGACTAGCATTATTTTCAATATACCGCAGTATTCCTGTTGACTCTGACTCAGTAGTTTTACGGTTTACAAAGATGTACAGGCGTGAACACTTTATGTTGTAAGGATAGATATATTGTATTACCATACAATAAAAATATATTAATCAATTTATATATAGTAAAATTGTCAATATTATACTTCATGATATAGTAACTGTAAGCAGGGATAATTATATTATATGTATCATTGGTTTCAGCATTATTAGTAGCTCAGTTGTTACCATTTATACTTACTATATTTAGTGTCCAGGGCAAAATTCCTAGCAGGGGCGTAGTATTTATAATTTAATTAATTTACGATCTGGGTGTTGTATATTATAGAATAAAGCTAGTATTTAAGTCGTGTTGTTGATAAATAACCACTTTACACTGTGTTCAAAAAGTGAAAGTTAAACCCTTCGTTAAATAGAAGAATTGCAATTAGTATTGATCACACCTTCAAGCACGTAGAGCAAGTGGAGACCCTCCCTCACTCCTCCTTTCACACCAACCGAAATAAATTTCTGGTTACGACAAAGAAGTGACTTTTTACTTGATTCCTACCTTAGTCTTTTGTTTACTGCCCTTTATTATTGTTTTATTGACCAATGGAGTTGTATTCACCAAAGATGTCATAGTCAATTTTCATTCCACTTATCATTGGGCTGAATAAAATCTACATGATACTCTTCAATCACGCACCAATAACTATTTCATGTAACTGTATTGGCAGGAATAATTATCAACATGTTAACATAACCTGTTTTTATTGATGGAAGATTTACAGGAGAATATTGTGTTAACTTGCTTTTTTGAATGACGCTGCTCAGCCACATTTTGGCTGGACATTTCTTTTAATCAGCGAATTCTTAAAACAAAAAAACAAAACAAGAAAGGCTAAATCACGCAAGATCTATTTCCTGGTCTGTTATCTCCCATGGATCCACTGGATTCTTATATCTGCAGCTATCTGAAAGCCATTGAATACACAACACCCATTGACAGTTTTGAAATAGTCCGTCATCGTATTGAAAAAGACTAACAGTGAATCTGAGAAACGCATGAGATTTTTGAATGGATTGGAACCTCTATGTTATTATGAATACAGGTTGCATTAAGTTATAAGGTGGTTATTTTGAGAACTTCCTAGAAAAGTGATTAGCTACACATTGATGGAAAACAAAAATGTCTATGGTCCGGAATCAAAGTCAAATATGACAAATATTTATATGAGTTATTATTTCAACTTATTGGTTTCACAAGTCTACACCTGACGTGGGTCCCACATTATAACGCACACTCTGTTCATTCAACATCTATTTAATTAGCAGGACCTTAGAATGCTTTAGCAGCAGGCGGTTGATTGAGCAGATTTGAAAATTAACTCGTACATTATTTTTTGGTAAAGTAGGATAAAATCCATATAAAAACTATTTAGGTTTTGTTAGGTAAATGTTTTAAATTTAACAATGAAAGAAAAAAGCTCCTCTATCATATAAAGGATAATAATATCTGCTAGATATATATTTAAAATGTAATTGAAAAATGAACCTTTATTATTAATTAATAGAATACACTAATTCTTACTAATAATATTTTAAGATCATTGTGGAGACATTTTTTTGTGTGTAAATACTTCATTTCCTCTACTCTTTGAATTATCAATTTGATTTTTTTCCTCCTGTGTCAAACATTTATTCTAATACGCCATTGTAATATTAATAAATATTGATGTTTTCTTTGATATCGTCTCTTAGTGACGATAGTGTGTCTAGCTCCTGATTAAAATCTGACTCTTTATCAAACAATTATGTTTGGTCTGTTTTCTTTGTATAGGGGTGATTTAACTTGCTTGTGTTATTTGTCCTCATTCCAATATTATTACTGATTTGATTAATATTTTCTTTATAACTATAAGGATTTGATTATATAATTTTAATACGATTTAATTTGTTTAGAGTATAAAAATTCTTGATACTGGTATTTATAATTATAGGCTTACTATATTGGTTGAATATACTTGACTTGTGATTTTCTGAAAATATTTTTTTTTTATCAACTGCATTTACTTATCTACATTTTGTGAATATTTTAAACTTTGTTTCATATTTATTTAAATTACTAGCATAATATTAATAGTTAATTTTTATTCAAGGTTGCAGTTTACTTATTCCTTTTTTCAAAACTTTTATTTTATTTCCCATGTCCAATAACTTTAAAGGTAATTGGTAAATGGTTCAATAAAACATATCTGTTGTTTATAATAAAAGTTTAAATACCATTTAAGGATTATAAATACCTAACAACTGGAATTTCATCCTTATATATTGAAGTCATATTAATTAGACCATATCCTTTATCTGTTTTGCCAAAATATTTTTGCCTGGATTGTCGTGCATTAACCTTTGTATCTCGATATAGTGAAGTGAGATTCAATGGGTCATACTTATAGTCTTTTTCTTCCTTTGGCTTTGCATATTTGTATGATGAAATAGGCCTATTCAAGGGATGATACTTATATCTAGGTTCATTATCATTCTCATACAACGAAGTTAATCTACTTTTAACAATATTTGCAAGTTTTGGCCTTGAACTAAACTTTACAGGATCATTCTCATAATTGTATTGGTGGTCATCCAAAAATTTAGGTCGGCTAGTATTTTTTCTTGAATATTTGTATCCTGAGGTAACACTAAGAGGAGCATATTTATGTACATTTTTAGTATCAGCGTGTAGTGACTTCAATCGTAGTCTATGAGTCATTGGAGTTTTGAACTTTGAGGCACCATTCAGAGGGCCATATTTATATTCATTCTCATGATCATTTGACAAAATAAATCCACGGTAATTAATCCTTGAGTATTTGTATGTTTTTTTATTACTAGAAGGGTTTAATTCATAATCCTTATCAAGATTTCGAGATGATCTAATGCGTCGATTTGAGGAAGATTTCAAAGAATCAGAAACCTCTTCTCTTACATCAGTATCCGATGACCTAAGCCTTGGACCAATGTTATCTGATGAACTTAATCCAAGTATATTATTCTGTGCAAGTTTATATCTTGAGGGAACATTCAAAGGCTCATACTCCTGGTCTGGCTCATTGTCATCTAATGAACTGAATCTACGTGTACTAGTTGGGGCAAGTTTATATCTTGAGGCAACATTCAAAGGGTCATATTCATAATCTGGCTCATCGTCATCTGATGAACTGAAACTACGTGTATTAGTCTGCGAGAGATTAGATCTTGAGGCAACATTCAGAGGGTCATACTCATAATCTGGCTCATTGTCATCTGATAAACTGTATCTGCATGTATTGGTCTGAGCAAGTCTATATCTTGTGTCAACAGTCAGAGGATTGTTTTCTTTTTCTTCCTCCTCTGATAATTCAAATCTACGTGTATTAGTTTTTGTATTTTTGTCTATTAAATTCACATTCAGTGGGTAGTATTCATTTTTTATTTCATCATAACCATCATCATTATCCGATGAGTCAGATTTATATTGATAAGTCATGCTATGTTTGTTATTTGAAACATCTTTCAGAGGTTCATCTTCATATTTATTTTCAACATCAGATGACCTAATACTACGGCTAATAGATATTGCACGTTTGTTCTTTGTTGCAACATTCAGAGAGTCATATTCGTATTGCTTCTCATCGTCATTTAATGACCTAATTTGACGTGTGTTATTTTTGGCATTTGTAATCATATTAATAGCATTGCTTGTATTATATATATTTTGATTGTTATTAATATTTGTTCTAATTAAGAATCCAAATTTTGATTTAGACATATCATTTTGTGTTAAAGTATAGTTTTGAACCTTTGAAATATTTAATGAATCACAACACAAATTAGGTTTATGATAATTGATTAAATTATTATTTAAATTTAAACCTGTTATATTATCATTATCTTCATTTGGAAAGTGATTCTTGTCCATTGGAATAAGACATTCTTTATTTTTAAACTTTTCCATATTTGTCATATTGATTATCTTATTTTCGGTTCTTGAAGTTGTTGTGTTGACATTTATCTGACCTAAAATAAAACACAAATTTATTATTGTAATAATTATTTTCCTGAAAACATATAAGTTATTATATTACATGGGATAATTTGAAATTACTTGTATTGAACTATTAAAATTTGAAAATAGTAATACTCTAATTGCCCATTTTATATACATCTTATAATCTTAAAAATATTTATTTTTCACTAATAAAAATGACCTTTCCATTTTGGAACCAGATCGGCTTACAATGTTATCAGAAGTCAACCAACCACTCAAAATCTCTCCCCTTTACTTATATTATGTTTGGGGTACATATGCCAAACTCTTATATTAATTCATAAAATTCATTCTTTACTCAAATATATATGTCCCCTCCTTTCTTTACAAAAATATTGAATACATATAATGTACTGTAAATTTTCAGATTGAATAATTTTCTTTTAATTGTTAATATAAAATTATATACTAAATATAATACTATTATAACACATTTGAAACTTGGAAAATACGACAATTAATGTGAAATCAAACAAAATTCTATTTTGCTAGTTTTTTTTATCTTGGGTAAATCTGGCTCATATGCTGTAAGTATTTTGAACTAATAAAATAATTCACACGGAGGGCAAATTTGGAAGGATGATATAATTCTGAACATTGGATTGTCAACAAAGGCAAATTGTAGCAGAATCAACATGAAAGGTAACATAATGAGCTTCCAGAGCTTTATCTTCAACATCACAACGATAACATGATTTTGATAAAAACGTTTTTTTTTTTTAACTACTTGAATATTTAGACAAACTCAGCTCTCAGAGAAAGGTAGGTGTTTAAATTATTATTTCTTCCTTCAGAAAATTGGTTCCCAAAACCAAAAATTTTCATGAACAATATAAACAGCAGAAATAATTTTTACGCTTTGTTAATCTCTATCTCGCAGTTTTACCAAATTAGTTCATTGAATATTTCCTAAATACCAAGAATAAATGCAACAATTATTAACTATTCTGAATTATTCATTATTGGTTTGATAATACCCATCTCTTGAAGAAATTATTTTATTTGAGGAGGCATTTCTTTGAATCACCGAAAGACTTTTATCTAGTCAACAGTCAACTAACATCCATCGTGTTACCATGTCCCATATTTCAGTAAGCCCTTTGAATTCTCTCCGTTGAATTTACTTTGATCCAATACTGTTTACAATATCTAAAACTAACCTCATTACATTCTACATACTTAAGGATTTTACGCAAATTATATTCCAAAATGAGAGAAAAATTAAATATAATATATGACATAGTGATAGAAAGCCCTTCTGAATGCCTGTAAATGCACGACCATCATCTGTGGTAAAATTGGCTAGTTTCTCAAATACAGATCTTTCATTAGGGTGAGGCTGCTAAGAGATTCCTACTCGATTATGATTGTGAGTGTGTACGGATTCCTCGGGGTTGCCCTATTGGTGGCTAATCTTGCAGTCCTTTGAGATCTCGATGCCTGCGTTGTACTGGCAAGTGACTACAATGCCAGACACACCTCTTGAGGTTGTGCAGCAACTCATTCACCTGTGACAGTGCTCCGTTGGTTTACCGATTGTCACGGTCTCTACATCCATCACCAAAGACCCCGTATCTCCTAGAAGTCCCCAAGAAAACTCCTAGCTTCCTAGACTATATCATGACCACAAACTGGCCCTTTATCTCTCCTATGGTCACTCACATGTCCCAGTTCTCCAACCTCACCCAGCGATATACGACCTATAATTTCTTTCAATCCTTGCCACTTATTATCCCATCTTAAATTACAGACATGTGGATTGGCCTAGATTCCAAGATTGGCTGGTTCACATGGTATTTCCAGCCGTCCAAATCCCCAACGTTGATGAGCTCTACCACCAAGCCCATACTTTCGGGTCAGACCTTATTTCGTCAGCGTCTTCGGCTATTCCCGCACGTTGATCCCCACTCTCGGGCCTTCCCACACCACCATCATCCTCAAAAGATGCATCTCCAAGAGAGGTCATGAGCCTTTTGACTGTACTCTCTACTCCCTAGACCAATCCCGGTGTCAGTGTATACAGTGGTGAAGGTAGAAATATTCGTGGAAAGAGCTGCAAGCCCTCGACCAAGATTATCTCTCCCTGTGGCACCACCTGAAGGGGTTGCTATGCTGGAGAGATCTGATTCAGTAGCTGCTTCTGGTGGGTGGCTCAGCATCCGCTGCCTTGGACCATGCTGAGGCCTTGGCGGTGGCCAGTTTCACGTGGTGGCCGAACCCTTAGTGATTCATACATACACCCGGTTGACTTCCCTGGGCTTTCCTTTCTTCCTTTTGTGGTTCTGCCCGCCTTTTCTCAACCCACGACTGGTGAACCCACCAGAGCTGTCTTGGGCGCTAGCGAGGCTTCATCCCTCGTCTACCCTTAAACTCAGTCGTGTCTCCCTCCTTCTCTTCACCCACCATCCTCGCAAGATGTGCGTCCTCCTTCTCTGTCTCATCAATGCTGTCTTAATCCTTCTCTATAATTTTCAGACCTGTGGAAGGTTGCGTATTAGGTTCCAATACATTAGCTGAGTCGCCTCCTCCCTACCCTGCTTCTTACAGACTGATCAACATCCTCTCAGTTGTTGGCAAAGTAGTGGATTGATTGATACTTGCCAGATTGGAAGCCTGGCTGTAGGTGAACCCCCTCCTGCCGAATTGCCAGTTCAAATTTTGGAAGGGCTTTTCAACTGTAAACACGGTTGGCAATGTAGTTGACCTGGCAACAGGTGCGTTCAATGCCTGTCCCCATACTGGGTCTTTGGTTTTGGTCGTCAAAGGGGCCTTTGACAGTGTGAGTCACTGTAGGCTTATCGCCACCCGTTTTGGGGCAGGGCTACCACTGCTCATCATACCCCTCTTTAGTTCGTTACTCTCCAGCCGCTCTTTCAGATTGGAATTCTAAAAGACCCTCTAAATCCCCCATCTAATCTTAGTAGGGTTTCTTCAGGTTTCCTTTCCTTCCCCTTTCCTGTATTCATTGTTCGTGTGGAAGATGCCCATCCCATCCGGTTTGAGTTTCTTTCAGTTGTAGGATGACATTGCTATTCTGGTCCAGTCCTATGCCACCAAGGTGGTTTGAGCCAAGATGACCTTTGCTCTCCAATGTCTGATGGCGTATCTTCATTCCCGGTCCCTAACGATCCAGTCACAAAAGACGCAGTATATTTTGTTCACTCGACAGTGGACGGGTCCCCTGCAGCCACTCAGCGTGAAGGGTGACACATTCTAGTGGTCTACTAAGGTGAGGTGGCTGGATTGACCTTGGACGTGCGTTGAAGTTGGGATCGGCACCTGCATCGAGCTGCGGGAAGAGCAAGGGCATCATGGTGGAGTTGGCTCCACTCCTACGCCCGGCAAGTCCATTGGCATACGCCCGTAAATTTAAACTTTTCTAGCTGCGTGCGATGTCCATCCTGCTCTCTTCCTCTCCTATTTTTTCTTATTTACCTAGATACAAATACAACCGTCCGTCTTCGTATTGTATACCACCAGTTCCTTTGCCTAGTCCTCTGGGCTCCACCCCGTATCCCAAAACATGTTCTCCTGACAATGTCAGTCCCCCTTTCCCTGGACATGCTATCCATGGATTGGTGGAAAGGCTTTTCAAAAGGGCACTAGGTAGCTCTAACCAGATCATCCGGGGCATCAAAGGTTATCAAACCCCATCTAAAATCCATTGCTATAAAACAAACATCGTAGTGAATCCCTTAGTTGACATCGCGATGTAATCGAGTTTCAAACCGAGGGTTCCATTGCCCCCCTCATAGCTTTGAAAGGCTAGGTGCTGCGAATATTTAGCGTGGAAGGCCAGCCTCAGTGCTGAGATTGTCGGAATGTTAAGTTGGAAAGACCGGCCATATATCCCTTGTTATGAGAGGGCAGGTGTAACAGATAGGTGGGCACCCATCTACTAAAAAATAATCAACATTTTTATTAAATATGTGCTGTGCAGGATGACCAGTTGTCCCTGTGTAAGCTTTGTTTCTAATTACAAATGAGATGGTTTCCAAGAACCTAAATTGTGTTGGTGTTCGCTATCGTAAGTCTTGTTTGCGTAAAAGTGTATTTGATTACTCTGTATATGTTTGAAGAGTAATTCTCAAATACTATTTAGCCTCTGATCTTATCATTCACTAAGGTTATGCCACTACGCTGACTGCCCTAGTACTTAGAACATCCACTAAGGTAGTACCACTAGGCCAACTACCTTAAATCCTAAGCTCAATACTAAGGTAGCGCCACTAGACTGCCTGCCTCGGTTCTTAAGCCCAACACTAAGATATCGCCACTAGGGCGACTGCCTTAGCCATATTTCTAGAGGGAATCACCACCTAGGCCGACGGCCCCGTCCACACTTTAGGAAAGCAACAGACCATCAGACAGAAAATCCCCAATTACAAATTTAAGGGGAGAAATAACAGTGGAAGAAACACTTTCAAGAAACTCTGCAACCCCTTCTCGTCCACTGGCTACACATCTTTAGAAAACACCCTCCTTCTTACCCCAAAAGTTACATCTAACTGTCCACACCCACAGTACCTATGATCTAGCTCCTCCTCTTTCAGCCACAACTTTCCTTTATAGCCAAGACAACACTTCTCCCTCCGGGTTTTGCTGAGGCCCTCATGACGTCCACTGAGCCATTTCACTCCACCCCCTTCACCTGAAGCTATTCAGGTTCCCTTGGATCACACCGAACTGGAACGTTGCATCTATTCTACGCAAAAATGACAAACCTTCCGAGAAAGATGATAGCCCAGCGCCAAAGCATCAAAGCAGTAATCAACCCCCTGCCAGAACCACCAGAACTACCCCCACACTCGAATCATATTGAATTCTTAAGGAAAAAATTAGAAAAAGAATAGTTTCTATAGTCGTTCCGGCTAAGGGTATAGTTTTCCGAAATTTTTCTTCACTTGAAAAATTGTTACTCATTTTCACTAAAATGTTTGATTTAGCTGTGCTGACTATATAAATTGATTCATCCATCTGTACAGTGGGGAAAGAACAGGAATTTATAAATTCCTTAGATGATTTTTATCAAATCAGGAGCTCGATTTGACATCTCACAGGGCTCGCTGGTAGCTTGGATAGAATCAAAAGCAACCTTTATTTGAAGGGTACAGAGAAAAGGAAGGTGGGGGGGTTGTGGATTCCAGTGCAACCCAAATTGAGCTAGATTGGCAATATATTGGAACAATAGTTCCCAAAACCAGAGTCACAAAACAGATGAGGAACGCAAGGATGTTGCTGAGGTTAGATGGAAGGTCTTGAAATAAATTGTTAAGAAAATGGTTTCAAAGACAAGCCCATCCTCACTCTTGAAGTTTAAAAGGATCTTTTCCCTCTTTTGACAATGTTGCCAACTTCTATTAGCAAGAATTTTTTCGTCTCGTAACGAACAAGATTAATGCCAGTAATTGCCTGTATTTTCAGAATTATTTGCGTTGTAATCTGTTCGTAAACATAACATTCAGTCTCCAAAAGATCATCTTCAAATTGAATCAGCATTATGGTTTTAACTGAAAAACTGTTTTTGTAACGTACCGAATTTTGCAATCAGTCACATATTCACGAGAACATAGTGTATATTTTTTTATTTGAAGGATTAAAAAGTCACTGAAATTTATTCAATTTAGCTGATAATATTCCATCGATACAAAATAACTCAAAAGAACTCTCCAAAAGAACGAAATAGCCTTAAAGTAGCCACAGAAACGGTCTTTTTAGTCAGATACTGAACATTGTAACAAGGTCACATTTTCATTATGAACAGTGATTTACATATTCTCTGATTAAATATGACTGAATTTAACTATTGATTTGTTTTTTTTAATTAATTCAATTGAGTTAATCTAATGAATACTATTATAAAATGTTTGGCAATAGAAATTACATGTAATGGTACTTTGGGTCACTAGGGTGGAAAAATATTATATTTAGGGTTGCGATCAAAAAAGTTTGGGAAACACTGTTTTAGCCAATCATGAGACTTTATAATACATTTTAGATTATGGTTAAAACAGTTCTCTATCATATTTAAATTAGTTAAAAAATTCTTTGTTTGGGTCTTTATGAAATTTGAGATATAAAAGTATTTGTCCTGGAAAATGTGTGTTATATGACTTTTCCCTTTTTTTCGCCTGTACCCTAAATTTATTCTTAATCTTTGATTTTAGCAACTAATTATACAGTTGCTTCAGAAAAGACTTGCTTCACTAACTCACCAAGGTTAATGGTTTTATTTTTGCTTTGATGACAACATTCACTTTTTTCAAACATATATTTTTAAAATTACCAAATTAGGTAAAAATCACGATAGGCAAGTTACTATTCCCTGCCATTGAAAAAAAACCATAAGTATATACTCTACAAAATGATTGGTGATTGTAGATTTATGTTTCAGAGCTCATTTTATTTATATTGTTTAATTAATTATTTATTGTTGGATTCCAAATATTATATATTCATATCCTAATATATTTTTAACCATTGGGTATAATTTTTTTCATAGTAGGCTGAAATATTGTATGAACGTTACAAACATCTAAATAGAATATGTATCATTTAGATAAGCAAGATATGGTTTTTGATATATAAAAGTCATCATCGTAATGTTGGCAATTTCTTTCATAAAGAGATCAGGACAGGACACTATTACAAAAGTAAAACCAAATATTTTTCTCAATATCCTACATTTACTGCGTGATTAAGGAGCCATTTATTTGAGCATGAAACATCAACAAGGCTCTCACATCCTTTTACCATAAGAATATCCGCAATACTATCTTTATGAGCAAAGTAAAATAAACAGGCCTGTCTCCGTCTGAACAAATAATAACTTCATGGCACTCTCTCTCTAAACATAATACAATATACATTACTCTTTTCCTCTGAACATAATAACTTATGCAAGGTTCTCTCTCTCTCTGAACAAAACTAAATATACAAGGCTTTCGCTTTTCACTACAACAATTTCCACGTCACCCGTATAGTCCCAATAAGTCGCCGATGGTCTTCGCGCACGATAAACTGTGCTGACCCGTGCTAGGCCAACGCTGGATTCGCTTATCCTCTCCACACTGATCACATATTTAGTGATAGGCACTAACGAATTAAATCTATCGAATAATTCGATACAATAAAAATATAAAATCATTTGATAGTTTAAAAATCATTCGAATGAAAAGTATTCAAATTCATTCACGTTGCTGCTGATCGATAGTCAACATTAGTGTCTCGAATGTTTTCCTTGTTACATAGATGAGAAATATTCGTTCCTATAAGGTCCACTATTGGGATTCTTATTATTATTTTTATTATTATTATAGTTAACCTTATGGTTTAGTTCTCATCAATCGTTTAGCCACACAAAATATGTGTTAATGTAAGCCTACACATCTCATCACATCACATAATTAGAAAAACACATACAAACAAATACAGTGGTAGAACTAAATTAACACCTAAACAAGGTACTGATCTAGATAATAAGAGTAATAATTAAGTCTATGAGTTAGTATAAAAACGAGAAAACATAAAATGGAGTTAAATTATACAGACTAATTAACAAATATAAAACACTTAGTCACTTTTAAAATATTTAAATCATTAACAAAAATATTCATAACTAACAATGTTCAAAATGACGTCTATCAACCAGGTAGTTCGTATAACGGACATTGTGCTGACCCATACTATTCAAACGATGGAGTTGCCTATCCTCACCCTGGTACGCCGACCCACACACTGATCACGATGCCCATATACTAGACACGCTATCCCCCTCCAAGACTCACTGGTCGGGAACCAAGAACTGAGAACCTTTGGCTATCACTGACCAAATATATATAGGCTATCATGCAGAGTCTAAAAATCTTATTTTCCAGAATAAACTACTTGGTTCGAAGAAAGTGAACCCAGACTCTTCTTGACGCACAACTTTTCTTCCAAGAAAGCTACCTTCTGTCCCAATATAAGTCTCTTGGCAGTCAGGTTCGCCCGGCTACCTGTTAGACAAGGAGTGAGTGAGAGAAGAGGGAAAAAAATAACATTTGCAGATGTAGTGGTCCACACAGTCTTGACCTAATCTTGTTACAATATGATTGCATAAGAAACATGCAGGGATTAGCAATAAACGTATTGGAATGGAGCAGTAAACAAAATAGTATGAATCTGGGCCAAGCCGTATTGAGCATTAAATAAAATTTTATGGGACAGGAACCAGAAGTTAATAAAATACTATGAAGATAGATCAAGCAGGAATGAGAAGTATATACAATATTATAAAGCAATAAATGTAAGGAAGCTATTGCAGGAAATTCAGACATTTTATTAGAGGCTAGTAAGGATATAGGATTAGTAGTGAACGCTGCCAAGACACCGTATTTCATCACACAGAGGAAACAGATTGAGGCTCATAATTTAGAGATTACCTCGAACAAAATAAGAGTTGTAATATGACGTGGTTAATGAGTTTAAATATTTAGGACAAATTTTAATTAGCAATAACGATAATAGAGTGGAAATTAAGAAATTAAATATCAGGAAATGCATGTTATTATTCGATTTTTAGATTTTTGACAACTTATCTGCTTTCAAGGAATGTAAGTCTTTGCATATATGAAACAATAAATTTACCAGTGGCGTTCTATGATTATAAAGCATAGTTTCTTAATTTATATGACAAACACAAATGTAAGGTCTTTGAAATCTAGGTACCCAATAGGATAATTGGTCAAAATATGAATGTGGCTACTGGGGAGGGAAGAAGGTTACATAATTATGAGTTATATACCATTTACTCAAAACAAGACGTTGCTATCATAATCAAGTCTCGTAGAGAACGGTGTGCAGGACATGTAGCGTGAATGGAAGAATGTAGAACCATGTCCAGGGTACTGACTGGCAATCCGAATGGGAAGAGGACATTGGGATGATCTAGACCCAGATATGAAGATAACATTAGAATTGACTTGAAAAAGAGAGGGTGTGTTAAAGGGGACTTTATATAACTAGCTAAAGAAAGGAATATAAGTGGCGTACTTTTGTATGTGTAGCTATGAACTTTCAAATTCTTAAGCAAAGAGTAAGTAAAGCAAGAATAAGCTGGGATGTGGACAAATTGTCAATACTTTACTGATATCGAAAGTTTCATCTTGATACAATACATTTTTACTCGATAGTTTTACTCATATGAGTACTTACACCTCTATATTAGATCTATATAAAAATAAACAATCGACTGGGTATAAATGTATTTTTCTTAATAATATAATTTTTTTTAAATCCACAGGCTGAAAGTCTGGTTTAAGATTTTTGCTGCTTATGAGATGATAAAGACATATAGCTAGTCCCTAAATTATATATTTGCTATAACATCACTTTTACTTTTAGTGATTTAATATATAGTATGGGAAAATATTTTATATAATTAAAATATTATATTAATTTTTACTAGATGAGTACTAAAACATTATAAGAATACAGCTCTCCCTCGCACAACGCGAGTGATTGGTAATGATAATTAATCTCGTAACACGACAGCGCGTTAAGTGAATCTTTTTTAACATGGGTGAGATAGGGATTACTTCAAAGGAAAAAAAATAAAGTAGAACCTAAAACTTGTAAACGAACACAATTTTTATTAATATATCTAATCAGTACAATTCTACAGGTACACCTACTGTCAATCTTCAATCCCCTGGAGTTTGTAAACAACTGCAGTTATTAATTAATGTATCTAATTAGTATAAAGCCACAGGTACACTTAGGGCCAGTTTCATAGTCAGATTTACTACGCCTAAAGTGCGAGTCGATACTAAATACAGGACGACACCTACCTAGACCAAAATGGAATGGGCCAGTTTCGCATATGAAACTGGCCCATTCCATTCAATTTCAGGTAGGTGACGTCCTGTATTTAGTATCGACTCGCACTTTAAGCTCACTAAGTCTGACTATGAAACTGGCCCTTAGTGTCAATCTTCAATCACATGATAAAGGAACTGGATCTGGCGGATTTAAATCTTCACTCTCTTGCTCTCTTGAAGGCCCTGGGACTGTACGCTCTTGCTCTCTTGAAGGCACTGGAATAGTAGGATCTAGTTCTCTTAAAGGCCCTGGGACGGTAGGCTCTTGCTCTCTTGAAGGTCCTTGGATGGTAGGCTCTTGCTCTTTTGCAGACCCTGGTAAGGTAGACTCTTGCTGTTGTGAAGGTCCTGGTTCGTTAGCCAGATGAGTTTCAACTTTTTTCGTGAAATGGTCAAGACTTGGCTGGCTGACGGGCAGCATTATTCCTCCAATTATAAAGTGCTTTGTAGCAAGCCAAATAACTCTAAATCCCTTTGGCAACTTGAGAGCTTCTATCCACGTTTGGGCCATTCTCTTCAATGATTCTAATTGTACTGTCAATGTGCTTAAAAATTCAGCAATTGTTAAAGTTAAAGTTGAGTCCGAGACTCCTGTCACTCTGACTTTGTCGATTGTGCGCTCATTATGTTCATGTTGATGTATAATTTTTCCTCCAGTGTTATAGTTTACCATTGTTTTAACTTTCTCGCTATCCTACAGGTAGAGAAAGTATTGTGATCGTCAAAAAAATCGAACCTAAGATTTTGATGAATCTTGACGTTTCATGAACCCTCAAATCCGATAAAGTTGTTTTTGAATTTCCGTCTTTCTGTGTGTCTGTTGATCTAACTAGAGCCTAAAATATTTTACCGATCGGGCTAAAATTTGGTATATAGGGTTTTCATAGGGTTTCCCCAAAAGTGATTTTCTCAAAATCGGTTCAAACTATTTTGATTCAATTTCATTTATAATTATTCCAAACAAAATGGCTAATCTCAATATTTCGAAAATGACTTTAAGGGCTCCGGTCTGATGAGTAAATTTTTTTTATCACATCTCTGAAACTATTTGAGATATGAAATTACTTATCATTACAAATAATATCTATTTATAATCCAAATATTTTATTCGAATCATATTTTTACAAAACCAATAACTTTCAAGCTATACGCAAATATTTATATTTTTTAACTTTTTGAACACTAAAGGTAAAGTATTGCAGCCGTAAAAAATCTAACCTGAAATGTTCATGGATGTCGACGTCTCCTGAACCCTAAAAAGTGATATTTGCAATGCCGTCTGTCTGTGTGTCTGTTTAAACTTATAATTAAGAGTAATTAAGAGAAAAATTTGATATCCTCAAAATCGGCTCTAACGATTTTGATTAAAATTTGTATCTAGACGTTGATTATGATTATAAATAAACTGGCTATTTTCATTTTCCAATGAAAATGGTTTTAGGGTACTTTGCAGAAGCGGAAATTTCCGTATCTACGCAACTATTTGAGATACTAAATAACTTATCATGGCAAAATTGTAGTACTAATAAGAATTAAAAAACTTTACATGAAATATATTTTTATAAAACCAACAATTTCTGAGATATTGGCAAATATATTAATACAATTTTATGAGCTTTAGTTCTAAAGAGATACTACCTAAGTTAAAACGCAATAATTCCCCAATGCCAAAGAGTTATTAAATATAGCCTATGTAAGTTTCTCAAAGAGTTTGTTATTTTTCCTAAAACCTCATAGTACTTAGACTCAATAGTCAATATTTACATTTTTATTCGTCAAAATTTATAAATGAGGAATTTAATAGCAATACCTGAATATGTGCAACGCCCAATTAAATGTCGAAAATTTTAACCGGAAGTTAAAGTTTGAATATGAATTGTTGACCCTTGTGAACTCAATATTTATCTTTTTATTTGTCCAAACATACAAATGAGGACATTAATTCTTTAAAAATAAAATTATAAATTTAAAACTGGAACTCAAAAAATGTTTTATATAATTATATTGCAATTTATGTTTGGGTTTGCTAGTGTATATTATTTCGTTTCACATATATTACAAGTATTGAGTAAATATCTGCATTTTTAACAATAGAGTGAGAAAGTCCGTCCGGAGTTCTGTACTAATTATTTGCTCTTGGAAGCATTTTGATCACTGTTACCTATTTTTTCCATAATGTCTACTTTAAAGAAACCCGTAACTACTTCAGTGAGACTGAATTAGAAATGTGTCGTTCGCGAACGAATGGTTCAAATTGAACTAATTCCCCTACTCGACGTCAAATAATTGGAATTAAACAAGATGGAACGACCTAAGTCAATTGGGATATCCCATTGGAGTAGTGGAGGGGGGGGGGGGGAGGGGATACTGTTAAAATAGGCAATTTAATACAGGGATATTCTAGTTTAGGTNGAGGGGGGGGGGGGGGGGGGGTGAGGGGATACTGTTAAAATAGGCAATTTAATACAGGGATATTCTAGTTTAGGTTGGTACCACTGTTAACTGTGTCGTATTTTTTTTAGCTGATCTGTGTCTATGCCTATGATCCTGTGTAACACTTGAGTCATGCTCGTAGTTATTATAACATGTATTGTCAAGTCTAAAACCGGTTAATTACTTCTATAAACCTGCGTACTCTGACATGTTATGGGCCCAGGCTTGTGGTGATTTCTGGATTTTTGGGTGGATAAAGTTATAAGTCAAATGTGCGCAGTAATACACGTGAACTCTACGTGTTTGCTTGTTTTTTGTGACGCCGTTGCCAATCACCATCACCAAAATGGTTTTAGAAGAAGACAAAACGTACAGAATTCCGCTTATCGATGGCACTAATTTCGACAACTGGAAGTTTCGGGTAGAAACTCTTCTAGATGAAATCTATTTGTTGCCCTTTATTCAAGGTGACTATCGGGACTTGGTGAAAATTGCGTCTAGTGATAGTTCTGAAATTAAAGCGGGAAAGGAAAAAGAGCTGAAAAGCTTCGGAAAGCCGATCGCAAGTATAAGTCACAGATTATACAACGAATCTCAGACAGCCACTTGGATTGTATGAAGGATAAGAACACCGCTTATGATATATGGGAAGTGCTTCGTAACACATTCGCTCGGAAAGGTATTGCTAATAAACTTTTACGGCGCAAAACCTTGTAATGATGAAATTTTATCATTCTTTAGAGACCAGTGCTTTTTTTTTTAGTCTTGATCGTACTATTCGGGAACTAAAATCGTCGGGAACTAGCCTCGAAGAACTAGATGTTGTCTGCCATCTTCTCTTGACTATGCCATATGAATATCAAGTTATGGTCACTGCCATAGAGACACTATCTGCTGATAATCTCAACCTGGAATTCGTAAAAACGCGCTTACTTGATGAGCAGAGCAAACGTCAAGCAGAAGGTATTGATGGATGGAGGCAATCATTCTCTAGCGTTACTGATAGGAAGGCTACAAAATTGAAATCTTCGCAACCGGAATGTTGTCCTAATTGTAAAGAAAGCATTTCAACCAAGTTACTGGTAATAAGTGTTTTTTCTGTCATAAAGCTGGTCACTTTCGTTCGGACTGTCCAAAACTGAAAGGCTAGAAGAAGCAAAAGAATTCAACACGTAAAGCAAACGTAGCTGAAGCTAGTGATGATGAATTTAGTTTGACTGTCTCAACATCAGTGGCTTGTTGTGATGGATCTGTGTTGTTGCTTGTCTCTGGAGCCACTGAACATATGATCAGTGATAAAAATATTAGTTTGGTCTCAAATAAGATACACCTATCAAAGTTTATCAAAATAGAAATTGTTGAGCCAGGATCGATGTTGTGTGCTGAAGAGATCGGAGGTATACACGCATCCGTGACTCACAAAGGTAATCAAAACTTTATCAAACTTTCCAACGTACTTATTGTCCCTGGATTACAATTTAATTTGCTCTCAGTCAGTAAAATGGACGCTAATGTGTTTAAAGTTGTGTTTGAAAAGGAGAACGCTACCATTCTTAAGGGTGATATTTTTATAGCCGCTGCCACACGATCTGGTAAAGTGTAAACAATTTCTCTTTCCGCTCGTGAAAAAGCATGTTCTGGTGTTGCTAGTTCCATTGTAGCATCATCTGATTTGTGGCAAAAGAGGCTTGGTCACATTGGCAAACCTGGTTTAGTTCACTTAACTAATATTGTAGATAGAATCAAGTTTGATCCATGATCATTCTCCAATTCATGTGATTCTTGCATACAGGCTAAATAAACACGTATTCCTCACGCAAAACAGCGCCCTTTAGAGATCATACAAAGTGATCTTGTAGGACCCATTAAGCCCGTATCATATGATCAAAAAAGGTGTCTGCTTACCCTGATTGATGACTATAGTCACTTTACAGTCATTTACACTATAAAGGTAAAGTCTGAAGATTTTTCATACTTCAAAAGTTTGAAGCTGTGGCAACAGCTCACGTTAACCTAAAGTTAAGTCGCTTTAGGTCAGATCATGGTGGTGAATTTTGGTCGCAGGAAATGCTCGATTATTTACAAAAGAAAGGTATCCAGTCATAGTTTTCGATAAGACAAACCAGTCAAGAGGAATGGCGTCGCAGAAAGAATGAGACTTAGCATCATGGAGAAAACACGCTGTTTACTCCATTATTCTTCTCTTGATAAGTCACTCTGGACGGAGACTGTTATGACTTCAGTCTACCTAATAAACAGATCACCTACTAAAGCTCCTGAAAACTAGGTTCCAGCAGAACTGTGGTATAGTTTAAAGCCTGATTTGTTAAAACTGAAGGTTTTTGGCTGTGTAGCACATCTTCGATTACCTAATAAAGTTTTTAAAAGTAAACATGACAGCCGCTCGAGAGCGTGTTACTTTGTTGGTTACTGCCCGAATGGGTACAGGCTGTGGTGTCCACAGGAACGAGAAATCATACGTGGGCACGATATAATTTTTTTTGAACATTCGTTAATAACCAGTGATGTTATTGGTTCAACACCCTCTCGAACTACTGAGGTCACGGTAAGTCTCCAAATGATGTTTTTACTGAGGAATTGAAGGAGGACAAATCATCAGGAGGAGAACCAGAGACAATTTCTGATGTAGAAGAGACTCCTGGACCTGGTGAGAAACTTGAACCTCTGCGTAGGAGCACGAGACCTCGCACTGCACCAGTGTACCTAAATGACTATATCACACTGGATATTGGTGCTGATTCATTTATTGACAACTTGCCAAAAACCTTTGAGGACATCCATAGTATAGATGATGCCCAACAATGGATGGCTGCAGTTAAGGAAGTGATGTATTCATTGAAAAAAATTGAGACCTGGACCCTTACTGAGCTGCCATCCGGTAAATGAGCTATCAACTGCAAGTGGGTCTTCAAATCGAAGAAGGATGAAAATGGACAGTTTAACAGGTACAAGGCAGGGTTGGTGGTGAGGGGCTGTGCACAGAAGAAAGGGTTTGACTAAAATGAAACGTACTCACCCGTAGCCCATTTAACCTCTGTCAGAACCCTACTTGCCATCATAAACAAAGAAGATTTAATTGCCTTCCAGTTGGAAGTGAAAAATGCATTCCTACATGGAGACCTTTCTGAAGAGGTGTATATGAAGCAGCCACCTGGCTTCGTAACTGACAGCAACCTTGTTTGTATGTTACACAAGACCTTCTATGGATTGAAGCAGGCACCACGGGAGTGGAATGCTAAACTTGACAAATTTGTGTGTTCTCTAGGATATAAACAGTCTGAAAACGTTAAATGTATGTACTTCAACTTCAGAAACAGCCTCAAAAATTACCTTTTGGTTTACATAGATGACATAATTTTGGCAGGGAACAATCTGCATAAGTTGAATGACATCAAAACATAACTTATGGCAGAATTCGAGATGAAGGATCTTGGAGGTTTGCATAGCTTTCTAGGTATAAAAATTGATCAGAAATCTGATGGTATGTTCCCTAGCCAAACAGCCTAGTTGAAGAAAGTTCTCAAGATATTAGGTATGTAACAGTGCAAAATTAACAAGACACCAATGGAGGCAACATCATCTGAAATAACTACATCAGAGTGCATAATCAAAAAAAAACGTAACGTGAGCTTTTTGGTAGTTTGATGCATGTGATGCTCTATACTCGCCCTGATCTGAGCTTCTCAGTGAATTTCTACAGCAGGTATCAGAGCAATGCAACAGAAGCACACTGGATTGGACTCAAACAAATACTACGATACATTCACGAACACTTGAAGTTGGTCTCTTCTTTTCGAAGAATTGTGATGTCGCCTTAAGGGCCTACGTTGATGCAGACTGGGCCAGTTACAGCAATGATCATAAATCTACATCTGGGTACTTATTCCAAGTTTATGGTGCCACTGGTGGTTGGACTACACGTAAGCAGACTACATTCGCCCTGAGCTCAACGGAGTCAGAGTTTGTTGAGAAGACTCTGTTGAATTTATGACTCAAGTAGTCCAATTGCTTTGTTCATCTTGTAGTACGTCATCTTCACCTTCATCTTTACTCTTGTACATGGCGTCAGTGAGGTTACAACGTAGCCTACTTTATTCTGTACCCTTTAACAATGTTATACCATGCATAATTAAATATTAACACATTTAAGTTAGTACGAACGGTTTATCATTCTAAACCTTAACAGACTTTGGGATCATTCTAGGACCCACCAACGTGTACGAGAACAACCAGTCCTGCATAAGATGTTTGGATAAATGGCAGCATCGAAGACTAAAGCATATTGATGTCAAATACAACTTTGTTCGTGATTTTATCTAAATGGTATTATTGATGTGATTTATTTAGAGACAAATGAACAATGTGCTGACATTCTGACAAAGAGTTTGGTTGGAAAAAAATTTGAGTACTTTCGTAATTATATTGGTTTAATCATATGCTGATTCACCAAAGTTTATTTGTATGTATTTAAGGGCACATGTAGGATATTTTGCCTAATTTTTGTGGTTTTATTAGAATTGAGGAGGAGTGTTAAAATAGGCAATTCTATGCAGGGATATTCTAGTTTAGGTTGGTACCACTGTTAACTGTATCATTTATTTTTTAAACTGATCTATGTCTATGCCTATGAACCTGTGTAACACTTGAGTCATGCTCGTAGTCATTATAACATCTATTGTCAAGTCTAAAACCGGTTAATTATTTCTATGAACCTGCGTACTCTGACAGATACTTTATTACGTTTATTATCTGCTATTTCCTTGTTCAGCTACCTCATCACTTCGCTACCACCCCTCTCTTTAACAACTCCTTAATACCAAAATGTACAGTAAGGATCATTGTCCTCAATGGAATGTACGTAACAAAGGTCACGCCACCACCGCACAGGGGGACTGCAAAATTACAGCCGACCATGGATGGATTTTTTTTTTAATCGAGCTATAGCGTGAGATCACGTAAAACGAGGGATATCTGTTTAGATTAAATAACATGCACTTTTTATAAATACAAAAATGTCTAAAAAGAAGCTATTAGGACCAATTTTTTCTTTTTATTCCCTCGATACCAATACCAAATATGATTGTTACGAGTACAGAATTGAGATTTTACTTTCGACTCTGTATCTTTAATAACAAACCGTAAATCTTATAGTATGAAACAGGTACAGAGAGGAATAAGTTGTAGTTTTAATAGTATGCAACATGAACTAGCTAGAACTAAGTTTAATTGCAAAAGAATGAAACAGGAAGAATAGTAAAAATGTATATTTTAAAATAAATTAAGGTATAGTTGAAATAATTTATAATTATATTGATTATAGTGAAATATCTTAATATATTTTTAACTCATTAAGGTAATACAATTACCATTATGTTCAAACACCCTTTTAAACATGGCCTCCGTTGGCCTCGGTTGTGAAAATCGGGTTTTCGTGGAAAAATAGTAGTTTCCAAAGAAAATCTGATATTCCCAGTGAATTCTCAGCTTTTCATTCTTTGTTTGAATCTCTATGGAAAACATTATTTGTGCATGGTTTTATACCTGTGGATAAATTATTTTTCCTTGGTTAAAAATAAAAACTCATTTTGTAAATAAAATATCTCTCTTTTGTTGAAAATAAAAATTCAACATTTATTTAAGCTGTACGGTGGAAAAAAATATAAAATTATAGGAAAAATGTATACATACTAAACAAACCATTGTTAGTAGGTTATAAATATATAATTTTGTTTGCAAGGATACTTTTTCTTCGTCTTTATCTATATTTGAATACATATCTCTGATCACAAAATGGCTGTAATAATAGATGGTCCTCGCATATCTTTTACCTCCATATATTTTAATCGAGGGAATTAATTTCCAAGAGTAAGAAAATATTTATGGTTATTGGAATGTTTTTATCGTTGATTCACATTTAAATAAACAATATTGACTATAATTCACAAATTAAAAGGGCAATTTAGAAAAAAAACACTATTTCATAATCTCTTTCAAATACACACACTTTCCCACACAATCTCTCACACTCTCTTTCACACTCTCTCAGTCTCTCACTCTCTATATCACTCTCTATCTTACACTGTCTCTCTCACAAAATATTTCTCTCATACATATACACACCTTCTTTTTCCCCCTTCATCCCTTTCATATTTTCTTTCTTACACTCACCCGATCACTCCCAATTTCTAAGACTCACTCTTTTACACTTACGTTCTCCCACTTACTCTCTCATACTCACTCACACACTTACATACTCATGCTCACTCTCACATTTTCTCTGATAGCCCATTTCCGGTAAATGAAGTTATGAGAAAACATCTGAATGAATTTTGATGAACTTCACCCATTTTAAAGGCTAAGGGTATAGAATATAGGAAAATAGTAGGTCTAGCTTTAAAAGAAAACCTGCTTTTCCTAGAAAATTTCCATTTTTTCTGCTGTGTTAGAAGTAGCTAATCTGTTAAATAATTCTTTGCTTACATCACCATGGAAACCCATGATTTGTGCATGATTTTATATTGGTAAATAAAATGTTTATCTTTTGTTAAAAATAACAACTAAATCTAACTTAAAAGTTAAGGTTCACAAATAGGTAAAGACTGGGAGAGGGCTCGTTTAAATTTCTAGGGTGAAGAAGAAAAAATTAATTTTTTCTTAAAACTAAACACTGAATGATCAAAATCAATGGAAAGTTGCCTCTGATGAATAAATCTTTAGCTATAAAGTTAAATGAGGCTTCATTATATAGAACTTCCTCCAGTAAAAAAATATGTTTAATACATTTTAGCGCGATAATTTGCAGATATCACTGCCACGAGCCACTAGTGTTTTATGTCAATATAAAAGCCAATATATGAAACATTAGACGCTTTAATAAACCAATTTTAAGCTTTTTACTTAGGCCCAAGTTTATTAGTAAAATAAAATTGAGCTCAGGAACACATATAAAACTTGTAACAAAGCACATATCACAATATCTTTAATCCAAGTAATCAGATCTTTTATCTGATATGTTTGATTTAACTTTGATGACTTCGCTAATTCTCTATAAGCCCCTTGAGATGCTAATATTTCCAACATTGAGATTAACATTGAGAAGTAAGAAATTAAGGGAATTTCAAAAAATAAAGAGCCGATGAAAATCAAAGTTTGAAACCGGAATCTGGAAAGCATAGAGCAGTTAAAAGACCTGATAATTCTGCTGATAAAGGATATGTACCAAGGAAATTAAGTAGAGGATTGCCATGATCAAGGAGTGTTCTAACAAGAAAAGGTCACTGCTGAACAGCAATTTAACATTGGAACTGAAGAAGAAACTAATGCAATGCTACATTTAGAGCATCACACTGCATTTAGAGCATCACAATGCATTTAGAGCATCACACTGCATTTAGAGCATCACACTGCATTTAGAGCATCACACTGCATTTAGAGCATCANATGGGGAAGTGGGGGGAAAATTTGAAATCTTAGGGTTAGAAATTACACTAGTTACGCTTATTTTGGGAGCAGTTTGTAGCTTGGAAAGGGGTGTTGTAAAAATGAAATAAAAATATATGAATACTTAATTAATCATTATAATTAAATAAACATAAATAAATAATTAAATAATAAAATGTACATATCTACATACTAAGGCGGGCCATACACTTTCAAGTTGATGATTACGTGCTTATTACAATTTTTGTCTCAAATTACATTATTTGTAAAATATACAATTTTTAGGAATCTGTAAACATGATCATAAAATATTATTAGGTTATATTTTAATAGTAATTATATAATTCGCAGATTTTATGAATATGTTTTGTTTAGTAAGATTTATATTTCTCCATGGCTACATATTTTATTCTCATATAAAGAAGAACACCAATCATTAATCATATATTATAAACCCAATACGTTTATGGCACAAATATAGCTTCACTCTTTGGACCAGTCCTGTAGCTCCATTCATACACTCTTTAAACTAGCAAATGAATCTAAAACCTCACTGGCATCAACTTTGATAACTTTATGAATAATAGCAAGCGCTAAGGCATTGAGACGTTGCTTGTTTATTGTTGAGCGGAGGTAAGTTTTAAGTATTTGTAATGTAGAGAAACTCCTCTCTGTCGTTGTACTGGATAATGGCAATGTTACTAAAATCTGTAACAAAATTTTCATGTTAGGGACGAATTCGACGCAGTAACTAAGTGACTCAAAATCAGTAACGGGAATATCTGCGACTGCAACTCCATTCCACATTTTCCGTCAAATAACGAGCTCAGCTATTAGCTCTGTCGTAGAGTTTGCCATCAGATCACTGTCGTAAATATGTGCTGCATAAATAAAAATTCTCTTCTTCATGTTTACCGAATTTGGATGAGATAATTTCATCAAGTGGCAAAACTTCAGAAAATCTTGAGTTTAACCTACATATTAGTTTCATGACAATATGGTCAACCAATGGTATAAACACTGCCATCCTAAGCCAATCCTCAGTGTTATTTGATGTGATATTCATTCGGTTTATTTGTCGTCTGCATATGATTGGTATATTTATTTCTGTTGATACTGAAGATGCTCGTTGGGAAGTGTTTACCAAAAGCATCTTTAATAAGTTTTCAGCATTGATTCGCATGTACTTAAAAATATTTAGCAACGTTTTAACATTTGATAGAGCAGATGAATGATCCTGATTTGGACTTTGAAGATTCTTGATTATTTTCAGTGGGTAGGAGAAGCAATTAACAACGAGTTCTAATGCAACCACGAAATTACCTCGTGTGATCGCAGAACTGAAACACGCAGCTTTGCTTGCAGTATTAGCATCTTGGTCATGCTCTTGAAATGTAATGACTGAATCATGACGATCAACCCATCTTGTAGCACACAATGATTTCAGTTTGTCCTTTTTCTGTGGTGAGAGGGGGTCAGTTTCAGAAATGATAGTGTCAAGTACAAGCACTCTCTTGGGCGATGTTGACAAAAAATGTAGAAACTGAGCCCAGAAATCTCATCATGTTCTTTATGTATGGCACTTAGCAGGATTCAGAAATACATAGGTTCAGTGAATGATTGAAACAATGTGTGTAGAGTTCCAGTGGCTGATCCTTTAATATGAGAGCCTGCTCACTATTAAACATTCCCAACACATTCGACCTTCCGTCATATCCCTGCCCACAAACATAATTGTAGTTAAAACACAGGGTCTTCAATTCTTGCTCAATTGCTCTCTTTATTTCTATACCTTTTGTTGCGATCATAGACACGTAAACTAAAAATTCTTCTCTAATAACGAAGGTCGTCGTATTCACATATATGATACACAATGTCATCTGCTCTGTTGTGCTGACGACTGTGATTTCACCACATAAAACTGAAAAATATTTGGCATTATTAATGTATTTGACTATAGTCGTGTGAATAACCTCCCTAATACATGAAACTAGTTCATTTTGTATAGTAGGCCTTATCATTGTACAATTGCGGTTGGCTCTCTGAAAGTGATTCTATTGGTCTTTATCTCCTTAATCTATTCTAAAAGCTAGAAGCCATCGACAAACGCCCTGTGTATCTGATAGAACTGGCTTGATTGAGCTATGAGCATTGAATGGACCATCGTCATGATGACCTCTTAGTGGTAAATTATTCCGGGCACAAAATAGTGTTGTTTTTATTTTTGGAATCAACCTTTTTCTGTTTGTCTCAATATTTATTGCCTTGATCTTATCAATCAAAACATGAACTGCTCTAATGTCTTTTGATTCATAGTTTTTAAAGAACTCACCAACTTTTTCAGCTGCAAAAATGTGGTACTGCGTGTATGCGTGAGCTCGCAAATCTTCAAGGAGATTTTTAAGCTTATTCAACGGCTCCTTCACCAGCTATTTTAACGGCTGGAGACAGAAAAAAAATCAATATCTTTTTAAAATATTAATTACAGTACAATCATACTTTACAATGTTTAACAATGCTTTAAATTATTAAGTTCAGATTTTTTATTCAAGTATGTAGGCCGTATGTACTTGTTATTTATTATGACCACATTTTGTAGAATAAAATTTGTTTTATTGCAGAATTATATGTGGGGAAGTAGTTTCATTGTAAAACGTGGATTTTAAACCCTCTGTAGCATACTTTAACTCCAAACCACCACTAGGTTGTGCCCTTAGGCCTCAATTGAATTGTTATTAGTAACGGGTATGGTTAAATACTCTAGAGTTAAGATTACCTGAGTGCCTATTCCAACACCAGCTGCAGGAGAAAACAAAACGCAACATTTGCATAACCCTCACTTCTTCATATCACTTGTATGCAAGCCAGTGAAATTGATGCAGCCAGTCCTTTTGAAATTTACTCTGCTGTTTGCCTTGTTGAGTAGCTGGGAAAACAAACCCTTTTTAAGGTTGCAACGTTGCCTTAAAAACCGAAATGTATCACTTCGTTGTAAAATTCTACCAACATAATGACCAATGTCATAGGGATGTGTGGATATGTTTGATGGAATCTGCAACAATGCATTAAAGAAAGGGACATTAATATATTAAATACATAGTATAATGCAATAAAATATAATAGTAGGAATTCAGAAACTTACCTCGGTCTTAGTCGTGTTTGTACAAGTAGAAATGTCTTGGTCTGCTAATTCGTCCATCACATATTTTCTCACAAATAAAAAAAGCACGAATATCGCCTGCTACAATTCTCTTCATTTTTCTCACTGATATCGACGGTAGCTGTGCCACGTTTGCATAGTCAGTATTGTAGTGCAGGTGTGGTCAAGTTGGGAGAGTCGAATACGAGTGGCCTAGGGGTGTTCGGGTGTATGGCTATTAGACCAACTTACTACACGTATTTCAATGCATTTAAATATGTCGAATATGTTTGAAACTTTGTCAGTGTATTGGATTTACCATTTATTGACATGCTATAAACTACGAAATATTTTATACCATATCATATACCAAATATTTTTATTTCAAATTGTTGAATGAATTTTTTATCTAGTGTATGCTGTGGTCCAATGGGAGGATGAGGGGGGAGTGCTTAAGCCCTATCAGCTCCATCGTGGCTACGCGTCTTATCACGCTATATGGAGCAGAATCTTGGACTCTCAGGAGAATGGAAAAGAAATACTTGAGATCTTTGAAATGTGGTGCCGAAAAGACTTGAGAATAACTTGTGAACAAACAGATTGACAAATGAAGAAATCCTAAGAAGAGTGGGTTAAAAGAAAACCATTTTGTATGTGATTCTTTTGTTTTAAGCAAACTGAATCAGACACATCCTTAAGATAAATTCTCTTCAGCATGATTTCTTAGAAACTAGGGTTGAGGCCTTGAGGGAAAGAAGAGCTTAGGAAGAAGGAGAAGTCAAATATTGGATTACTTGAAGGAAAGAAAAAAAATCTGAGCTCTGGAGAATGAGGCAGAGTTCAGGGAGCATTGATGGTATAAGTTTATTGACAAAAGTAATGGACCTGTCGTAGGAAAGAACACATAATGATAAAAATAATAGTAATAATAATAAACTACATTATTTTTCATTCTTGAAGGATACTACTAAATTTACTCTTTGTTCTAATTATTTTTATTTATTTGAGGTATTTAACGTACACTTTCTGAACCGATTATATAAGCACACGATAATGTCTATGATTGAGAGTGAAAGGTTCTACCAATTTTTCAGGGAAAGTCAATTCCGCATACCTTCCAGGGTTCTTTTAAATGCCGCATACGACATGGAACTAATGGCTTTATTTTCCCTACGAAGGAAGTTGTGCTATGGTTTTATCGCTCATGAAAAATCTGTTGACCCCAGCGTGGTTTGAACCCACACACAAAGTGTCCTAAAGCAAGTATTTTACCCCAAGGCCTCAGAGGTCAACCTTTGTTCTTATTAATTTAGACAATATTTTCTCCTAACGTTTTTTGTTCCTTTTTCCCACTATTTAAGAGATTGTTTATTACTGATTTTTCCTGATTCATACTATTTAAATCACCTCTCATTCCTGAATCATAATAATAAATTTTGCACAGCTGATAGTGGGGTGATCCGGTTTTGAATCCCACTCAGGTGTACTAAGGTTGGTTCCCCTAAATGTTTTCCCCCTATCCTTCCACACCAATATGCAGTGGCAGCTCGTCACTTTAGAATCTGGATGGCGCAGACTGTTTAGTTCATCAATTATTTCTGAATAATACATTTAATAGAAGACTCAAATTTCGGAATATATTTAGTTAAATATTCCTTTATTTAAATATTAATATCAGTAGAAACTTTGAAGCTGTAATGTGCATATATATATATATATATATATATATATAGGTATGTATGTTCAATGTCCTCACAAGCTCACAAAATTAATATGTAGGATACACAATATTAAAAATATTTACACTAACGAGAAATGACTTAGCACGTAATAAACGAAGAAATTATTTATAAACAAAGTCCATACGCTTCTCTTTTAAGTTAATGAACTTTTCCATAACCCTTTCGTCAAAGTCCTTCATTTGTTGAATAAGTTCCATTGTTGATGGCTACCACCCTTATAGCTTTCAGTCTGTCATTTGTCGTTGTATTCCTTAGATAAGTCTTTATTCTTTTCAGTGTTGAAAAGCAACGTTCAGATTCAGCAGACGTCATTGAGGTCTTTATAATAATTTTTTGAAGCTTCTTCCCCTCTCTGAAAACTGAAATAATGATATTTATCTCCATGAAGTTCAATAGTTGTATTGCTCCTTTAATGTTAAAGCCATGTAATCTGTATAGTAGTCCTATTTCATACTGGAGTTTTTCTTTTTCTAAGAAAGGGTAATATTGGATTGTTATTAGCCTATTTCTTCCGGAAAGCAAGTAACAAATTTTGGAAATGACTAATTATAAAAAAGAATCTGTTTCCAGATGACCAGTAAAAGCGAATCTGTCTTTTACATGAGTTGTAATGACATCACACACTTCTTTTGAATTTCCCACTCTGGTACTACATTCAACATTAATTTTCCTTTTTCTTGGTTTTTCAGGGAACTCTTCGTTTTTTTGCTTCTCTATTTAATTAACTTGACCCTTCTCTTTCAGCATCTTATTTTCAAAAATGCAAATGTCATTTTCTCACATTACACTGTCTTTGTTCCTGGTGTGTAGTTGTGGTTAGCTAAATCAACGTGAGGTAAGATTTTGTGGAAAAAAGTTAACCAGAATATGAAATTTGGGTCCTGAAAAGCACTTATATGGCTACTCGCCTCGTAAACTGTAGGTTTGTTTGTGCACTTTTCCTCAAGAATTTTAAAGCATTCCTCCATTATCATTATTTTCGTACACAGCGTTAAAAGTGCGAATGTAGTAGCTCTATCTAGTTGTGGAAACTCTGGGTAGTCTGACTTGTACTACTTGCTCCAAAACTTCAGATCGTAGAGATGAGTACGAAAAAAATGCGGGAATGGCAGAAAGGTTTGAGGAAAAAACTAGAACCTTGTTGTTTGCACTAGTTGATTCTTCCAATATCAAACTCAACTGATGAGCGTAACAATGTACAAAATAGGCAAATGTGTATGTTTATCTAATCTTGGCCTGTACACCCCCAACAGAGCCAATCATAACATTAACACCATAATACGTCTGTGCTATTAATCTTCCTTTTGAAGTGTCTAGAAGAGTTTTGATGTGGTCCATTATGCATTTTTCTAAGGTTTCTGCACATCTTCCTTCGGGAATAAGAAACCCCCAAAACTTCTAACAAGCCAACCCCTCAAACACAAACCTAAAAACTAATACCATCTGACAATGGTTCGTTACTTAAGTTGTTTCATCCCATCCGATGGCTACAAATTTAGAATCTCGTATAGGATTTTATATTTCCTACCTACAGACATTGAGCATGGAGTTCAGTATGTCATTTTGTATTATTTTTTATGTTACTTTGAATACAACGGCCGAATATAAATGATCTTTCATTGCAAAATCCAGCTCAGCAGTATAATTAATTAAACCTCTGTAGACACTAGGATTTGTATAGGATGCTGATTCGTCGTGACCTCTGAGAGGTAATTCAAAAACACCACAGAATTTAACACATGAAATCAACCTTTTCAATTTGTGCCTATTTTTTGTCATGAGTATTATTTTTTTTAAAGTTTTTTGCTATTGTGAGCCTAGACCAGACGATATGTTTACTTTGCCTAGTAAAGAAAGATCAACGACACTATTCATGTGATTCACAGATACTTCGTGTTTCTTAATTCTTTCTGTTAAATGTTTTATTTCATTGACGCCTTTTACTATCCACAGCATTCACCACTGTTTCTGGGAGAAAACCAAATACACGGGAAACAGTACAAAGTATTGTCCACATCATAGCCGCAAATCCAGCAATTTTTTTTGGTATGCATCGTTGGACTTAAGCTGCCTTTTAAAAATTCGATTTTAATTTTTCTTCGTTCCACTTTGTTCCATACAGAATTCAAGACATGGCCTACCTAATGATTTCAATTATCTTTTTTTATCAAGAATTAATCTTGAAACATTTGTTGTCTTATGCGCCTGAATTGAACTAGTCACATTAATCCCAATTACAAAAAAATATTGAAACATATAACTCAAATAAACACTATCCTAAAATAACCCTACATAATATTTATTATAAACACACACGCCACACACAGCCTCAAGATACAGGAACACGCAGGATGACTGACAACAATTATTGTTGGTTCACGTTATACACATTATCTCATAAGATTTCAACCTTAGGGGGCGTAAGGGAGTGGGTTTTCATACGAAGAATAGGCAGGGCTAGCTAGCCGTAGCATAATGCTGACAATAGTTGAAGGGGAGGGGTTTCACAATGCATGGCGCTGAACACCGCACGCCTGACTGTATGCCACTTGGTTGTCAAGAGGTGAAGGGGTGGGAGAGTTTGGTTTCACAATGCATGGCACTGACCAACGTTTGCCTGACTATGCAATTTCAAAAACATTACCTGCTATTATTTAAACGTAAAATATATTTTTCTTGAAACTATGATGGCAAGATAAAATTGTCGTGAGAGTGTGAATAATAATTTAAAATGAACTGGGGGCTCGTGGGATTGGGGGGCGCGTGCCTTCACGCCCTAGGAACCCTGCAAATAGGTGTAGATTTTTTCTAAAAGTTTCCTTCATTATCCTTACCTCATTAGAGTAATTTATTATGTATGCGTGTAACCTGAACCAGTAGGAAGACGTGGTAATATAAAATATAAAAAAATCGCACCTTATTCCTACTTATATCTGCTATTTCTATTTACGTTTCTATTCATTCTCACTTATTCATTCTTCATAATTATTAAAATTACTGCTCATTCCTGATTATATGGTAAATGGTTATTGGTAATATCTGCTGGTCCCTATTTAATTCTACTATAGTTAATTCACTATTCCTTATTTTTACTACAAGGTACTTCTTGAATCTATATTTATTTTACTGCTAGCTCCTACTTATTACATTTCCTACTTTATACGTTATTGATTATCCTATGATTTCCTGTTATGTTTAGAAAACTGCAACAAATAGTAATTCCAAGCAGGGTGGATGGGCTTCCATTTAAACACGTCATTTAACTTACTAATTAGATTGCAGTAGAGGGGAAGTTTAGGTAAATCTGAAACACTCCTTTTGCTAAATAATGTTTACAGTTGTGATTTGAAATCAAACACATTTCATTCAGTGGCGTCGCGTAAGGGCAAGCAAAGCTCTTGCCTTTGCTTGAAGATAAGTAATTAGTTTATTTTATTTTATGTTTGAAAAATATTATTATTATTATTATTATTATTATTATTATTATTATTATTACTATGAGCACCGCGTCTTACTACACGTTCGGGCAATACGCCCTTACACTAATGTGTGATGGTAGGGTGATTATGAGATGAAATGGAGGACCTACAGTTTAACGTGGGATCCAAACCACGGTGGAGGCCTGGTATTCAACACATTCACAAGTTGTGATTATACACGTCTTGTCAGAGGTGAAGGAAGAGTTTCGTAATCAGATAAATCTGTGCCGGGAACGAGGATTGAGCCCCGGACCCTCATCATAGGAATCTGACACCTTACCCCTGGACCGCGAGGTCCCCTTCTTGAAAAATATTCTTCAAACATCAATGTGTTTGAAAGAAATTTTCTCGCACATGCCAGTGACTGTAACATGCATGCAAAACTTGGACTAGTCCATTATATGGTGGTTGAAAGTCTATATTTTCCCGTCTTTCATATCCTAGCTCAACCTAGTGTAGTTCATATTTGTGACGTAATAGATTTAAGAGGAAGAGAAGGGTAAGAGTGGTTGGACTCAGGTAGGAATGCAAGCAACAAAGTTGCGACTTCTCAACATTTGAAGCTATGCCCGAAGGTTGACGACTTAAGCCGAAGAAACTGAAATATACTATCGCATACCCCTCTGTTCTCCTTTCAAAACACAGAAGTGACATAAATGGAAATTTAATTGGGTGGTAATAGAATTAGGGGAGTTTTGCGTAAAAGGGGAAAATGGACTAATTACTGACCCCAGCCCGTTCTTACACATCTTTTGTGGAGTTTGTTGCAGTAAGTCCTTTTACAGGAGTTTAAAAAATTTCTGGCAACGATCCCGGCATCATCAATAGAGATATCATTTTCAACTTTGAAAAGAGTAAAAACATTTTCCACAAATAATATGGGATGAAATAGACCTTCAGGTTTGGTACTCCTTTCAATTGAGAATGGTCTACTTTTTAAAATGAAGCATGGATTAGACTTCCATGAAAGAGTCATAGCAGAGTTCGTAAAAATGAAGAGGATGATGCACTTTATTTACAAACACGAGAAAAAAATACGGCGAGTAAACGATCATTGATATAGGCCTACGTATATACAAATTAATTTAATATAAAAAAATAATGAAATACACCTAATATGATGCATGTTACAATATTAGTGAAAATTAAAAAAAAATATATTACTTAAATGTATATTTAACGTAATTAATAAACACACAATTGTGTCAGCTTTAGGCGAGGTGAAACCGGGGTGGGAGGAATTTATCCTCACTTGTTGAAATAAAGGGGGGCAATATACGTATCCCTCCTACCCCCACATCCTATTATATATATGCGTTATATAGATTTTAGTGTGCCTTATATAAATCACGGAACAGAAAAACGCCCAAACCCAAAATTATCATTAAGTAACACCTCCAAATAGCTTCTTGAACCGTATAATATATTTAAAAATGCCTTGAGGGGGACCAAAGACACTCTCCACCCCCCTTCCCATCTTGACATAAATTATGGTCACGAGATGCTACTGATTTCAATCTTTGAAGATCCTTACAAGAGCCTTATTTAATAGATTTTTAAAATTTCATGATAGGGATTGAGTCTTTTATTATTTAAGTACTGCTAATATTGGCGAGAAATATTAAGACTTCAACCAGGCAATAGCTGGTTTTATTCTCTAAATATTATGATGATTTTTAATATGTTATTATTTTGTTGGTGATTGAGTTTTACACTCAAACAAAATAAGGTGAAATATGATTTTGAAACCAACATTTTTAATTACAATCTCATCCAAAGGGACATTAATAAAAAAAGAAAAATGTATATGCATCATTCACTATTTGATAAGGTGAGCATTTTTTGCTAGTTACTATGTTAAGTTGCATTTTTAAACTAGATTGAAACTATTCTGGATTCTATGTTTATCAATCAATTTAGGCGAAAGTCCAGTTATTTTTATAAAAAACTTAGTACTCACTTGGAAGTGCCATAATATTCTTGGTAATAGCGTAGTCATTTAATAGTAGCATCTGAGGAAAAATGATTAAAAAATCCAAATTACTTCTGCCTAGTGTTTTTATCCAAACTAGCTGAGTTCCTAACATTAAATTACATGTTACAAGGGGTAGATTCACAAACACTTTCATCTTAATTGAAATTGTATTTCATGTAAAAGATTAAAAGCTAACCATTTGTAACAACGTTTTATAAAAGTTATTCATTACATAATATTTAAAAATAATGCTGCCACTTATCTTATTGTCAAACTTTGACTCAATTATATTTTGGCTAGGCGTGATTTTTTTACATGTCTTAGTTTGAAATCTTTGAACTAATTAACATGTCTTAAAATTATACAATCTCAGTAACCTTTTGACACATAAACTGTGTGCATGTGTAGTCAAAATAAAACTGAATATTACTTGCCCAGTTAACTTCATAACATTAAAGTAATATAATTAATTTGCTTAGCTTAACGCAAAAAAAACTTTTAAAAAACATGTTTAAAAATGAAATGATCAAATGGGTTTCTATCTCTGGACCTTTGGCATGGTGCAATACACTGTTACGCACACGAGTTAAGGTACCAAATGAAAATATATAGGGTTAAATTCTCTGAAATATACCTATATTAATTTCAGTAAATTGGTTCAAAAGCAATTGTCAATAAATATATTTTTAGTGAAAAAGTGTCAATACTTTATTAATAGAAATTAATACAGATTTAATAATAATACTTACCAGCAAACACAGTGAGCATACGTAGACTGTTGCTCTCCGCATTTTGAGATAATCTTCTTAAACCAAAGATTAGTATTCGTTGCTTGGAGTCTATGATTAGTGAGATTACAAATTTCGATCAGTTGGATTTATAGTTACCATTTAACTAGCGTTAATATCCTATTCTAATTAGTTACAAAGAACATTCTTAAAATCGTTCCCGCTCCAATGGCCATTGTTCACAATAGTAACCGAGAACAATGTTAGCTAACTAGATCGTCTAAATTGAGCGTGAACACAATCGAAGATAATTGTGTCTTCTTTCATCGGCATTACGACACTTGAGTTACGGAACACATGGCATTGTCTAAAATGTTGATTGAAATCACACTAAATTGAATTATAGAAGAAAACAAATGAACATAAATGTTACCCATAATCGAAAACATTTTATGAAAGTTTGTGTACGTAAGCAAAATTTATTCTGCGTCTAATATTATTATGTGTCCATTGTTTACTAATTGGCAATACTAATAGCAAGAAATACCTTTGACGTTATAATCTATATGTATCGATATAATATGTATCTATTGTTTATTAATTGGCAATACTAAAATCAAGAAATGCCTTTGACGGTATACACTATATGTATCGATATAATATGTATCGATTATTTACTAATTGGCAATACTAAAAGCAAGACATCACTTTGACGGTATACTCTATATGTATCGATATAATATGTATCCATTATTTGCTAATTCGCAATACTAAAAGCAAGACATCACTTTGACGGTATACTCTATATGTAATGATATAATTTGTACCCATTATTTACTAATTGACAATACTATAATCAAGACTTCACTTTGACGGTATTCTCTTTAATGACTGAATGTGTTTAGTTGATTCCAGTAAATTAATAATTTTAAGTATCTAATTTACTTTTGTCATTGAGCTGTATCTTTTTACATCTGACTTATGTCCAACCATTGTTTTGATTCAATTACTGAGTTTTAAAATATTTAATTTTATGGGGAGTGTGAGGTAATTTGTCTCCTCATATTAACTCTAATGTTCCAGAACAAAATGTATTATGATAAAAGCATACTAATAATTGTCAATTCTTAAAGTCGTGTTCAGTTCATCTTTGTACCTGGTCTTAAGAGCTTCTCTGCTGACAATTTGGTAAGTATAAATATGTTATTATAAACCTGTAAGTTAATATTTTTCTCGCTGTGCGAAGTGATAAACGATTTGAAGATCGACGATCAACTATAACTAGATTTAATTCATGTATAAAAAAACTTATAGTCATATCCAATTTGTATGTTTAATTGAAATGCAATGTGGCTTAAAGTGCCATGAGTTCAACCCTCATATACTTTTAAATAACTAAACTTTTCCTGATAAATGTATCTTTATTGCTTCGAAATGTTTGAAACTCAATTCACTATGAAAACAACTCCACTTAGTAAATATATCTTAGTTTTATTTTAAAACCAGATAATTATTTTAAGGATTATTAAAAATTGCCTCCAGCCATGAAGTTTCATCACCAACATGATGTTTTAATATTTATTTACATGGCTATTTATTGGATAAACTGGTGTTTAGTTGTGGATGTCTTGCTGTAAAGCAGGCATGTCAAACATACGACCCGTGGTCTGCATGTTGATTGATCCATGACTCTACGTATATGGCCCTAGGATCTTATGAACAAGCAACATACAATGAGACTGAATTCATATTTTAATAAACGTTATATAGCACAACTTCTTTAAATACCCTAGTGCCAGAAGAAGATGGATTCATCTTTGTAAACGTGAAAGAAAATAGATCCGGATTTGTGTTATATTTAATCAGAACTTGTTTACCTGATGATTATGATTGCGACCTTTAGGCAAAAAACAATGAGACCGGATTCATATTTTAATAAACGTTATAGAAGTAAAAATAGATGTTACGGAACTTTGCATGATCTTTCTCACGCCATTGCTTAAAATTTTAGATATTTACTCAAAGCTCGTTATATATGTGAAACCAAATATAATACATGAGCAGACCCGAGCAAAAATTGCGTTAAACTTACGTTAGGCATTTTTTGACAATCTAATTTAAATTCTATGATCTTCTTTTTAAAGAATTAAAGTCCTCACTAGTATATTTGGACAGAAAAAAAAGATCGATATTAGGTCCACAAGTGTCAATAGCTCGTATTAAAATTGCGACTTCCGGTTAAAATTTTTGACATTTTATTAGGGGTTGCACATATTATGCTAATCGCATTTTTATTAATCTCCTCGTTTATAAATTTAGACCAATAAAAAAGGTAGATATTGACTATTGAGTCTAAAGTGATAGAGATGCTATACTAAATATTGCTATACAAACATTCCCACTAAGAAGTAAAAGAAAAAAAGAACATAAACTCTTAGAGAGACTTAATTACCTACTTATTCTATGGATTTAGAGAATTATTGCGTTAAAACAAAAGTATCTCTGTACTACTAAAGCTCACAAAATTGTATTAATGTACTTGAAATAACTAAGAAACTATTGGTTTTATAAATATATATTTCAAATAAAAGTTTAATATTTTTAATAGTATTACAATTTGCACTGATAAGTTACTTAGTATCTCAAATAGTTTCAGAGATTTTCGCTTCTGTAAAGTACACTAAAACGAATTTTTAGAGGAAAATGAAAATAGCCATTTTGTTTATAATCTTAATAACGCATAGTTACGAATTGTAATCAACATCGTTAGAGCCTATTTTGAGAAAATCGATTTTTTTGTCTTTTCGCAATTTATTAATTTACTCCTAGACTTAGGATTAAATAGACGCACAGAGAGACGGCATTGCAAAAACCCTTTTTAGGTTTCGGTGAATCATGAAACGTCGACATCCATTAACATCTTGGGTTAGATTCTCTTTAGGGTCGCAATAATTGACCTTTAGTGTTCGAAAAGTTAAAATATATATATATATTTAGCTTGAAATTATTGGTTTTATAAAAATGTTTCAAATAAATATATGTGCTATAAATAGAATTACATATTTGCAGTGATAATTAGTTTCATATCTCAAATAGTTTCGTAGATGTGATAAAGATTAGAATTTACGCATCAGACTGGAACCATTAAAGTCATTTTGCCGAAAAAAATGAGTGTAGTCATTTTGATTATAATATTGATCAACGCTTAGAAATGAAATTTAATCAATCATGTGCAGAAAACTAAACTCTATGTTGCAACTGGAATAATATTTGATTAATTTTGACCAGAAATATCATCGCTATAAAAGCTGTAAAATTACTCGACCTCCCTTCTGCCGCACATTAACCCTATTCCCCTTAAGGCTGTGCAAGAGTGATACTATTTTTTTATATTTTTTTTATTTGTATGGTTTTGATACTTTTTAATAAAATAAAAACATTAAAATAAGTAATAATAGAGCAATATCGTTATGTATTTTTTTGTTTAAATAGCTATAATAATTAATTTAACTTAATAATACTAATTCTTCTTCAAGTATTAAGTAATACAAGTAAAAGCCTTACTTTTTTTAAACGGATGTACGGATAGTATAGCACTACTGTGCGCGGTGCATGGGTACAGCCCTCAGGCGTTGTGACGTCACCTGTTGTTGTTGTTATTGC